>JAANQP010000434.1:0-52383 GCA_011320165.1 Fusarium protoensiforme | reverse complement strand
GAACACGGGCACGGGGGCCCGGGGGTCATCAACGGCCCATCGGGGGGTTCTACAGTGGACGAGATTAGCCTTTCTCAGGGGGCTTCCCGCTGAGCCGTCGGGTCCAGCTGGAGATCCATGGTAACCTGGAAGAGCCTATCGCGGCGTTGAGATTGCTGATGAGCCATGAGCCAGATGATGCTGGACAAAGGTCCAGATTGTTTGGGGGGCTCATGCGCGCATTCTTTGAAGCTTTTTATTTCAATTCATGCCATGTGCTATCACGTCCTAACATCTGATTGCGTGCCGCGCTACTCTTGAGCTATCATGAGTCGGCTTCTGAAAGGTGCCAAGCTGGTCCCACGATAACGATGACGCCTTTGGTCATGTGCCCCCGACACCACCACGCGCGCTCAGCACCCGTCTCACCACACCACCACCAGCTGAGATGGTTGAGATAACCAGATGAGGCGCAGGCAGTCACAAACGACGGCACGTGAGTTGGCGCCTTTATCTCAGCTCTGTTGCTTCATCTGCTGGGGTAGATGTCGGGTTCCTGACTTATTTGGCTCCGGCACCAAAGAGAGCCTCGTGGACATTATATCCGTATTCCAACTCCCCGTGCCAGTAGTTGGTCGTGTCTGCCTTGGAAAACTCCCATGCCTGGTCAAGTGCCTGTACCACCTCGTCGGGGAGCGGCCCCTTCTCCAGGTTGTCGAGGTTGTTCTCCAGCTGGTCCACGTTGGAGATGCCAATGATGATTCCATCGTTGCCGTTGGTGATGCGCAGCTTGGAGTGGTGCACCATCCACCGCAGCGCCGTCTCAACCATGGTCAGCCCGTGCTTCTCCACAGCCTGCTCGATGACGCTCAGCGCCTTGAAGGTGCTCTCTCTGAAGTACCGATCGCGATACATCTTGCCAATCCTGGAGCTGTCCGAGAAGCGGCCGCTGTCAGGCTTGATGTCCCGTGACTTGATCTTGCCGGAAAGCAAGCCACCCGCGATGGGGTTGTACACGACAATGTCGAGTCCGTACCGCTTGCATGCGATAAAGAGCTCCGACTCGATGGAACGGGTGACGCAGTTGTACATGCCCTGGTACACCGTGGGCCGCACCCAACCATTGTACTTGCAGGTCATGACAACCTCTGCGACTTCATGCGCCGCAAAGTTGCTGATGCCAAATCGAACAAACTTGCCTGCCTTGTGGAGCTTATCGATGGCCTCGAGCGTCTCTGCAAAAGGCACACCGCGATCAGGACGGTGGAGGTAGAGCAGCTTAGAGTGGCATTAGACAACGGCGCCTCGCAAAGAGATGAAGGACTTACATCGATGCAGTCAGTTTCAAGCTCCTTCAGACTGGTCTTGACTGATTCGACGACCTTCTCGGCCGTATTGTCGCCAGGGTCCTTGGGATACTTGACCTTGGTGGCCAAAGTGAAACCCCTCTCCTGCCAACCAACCTGACGAGTCCAGGCCTCCTGCTTACCACCGACATAGATGCGTGCTGTGTCGATCTCGCTGTATCCTCGAGCCTGGAAGACATCGAGGGCCTTGGTAAACGTTTCCGAGTCACAGATGCGTGCGTCGAGCTCCTCACTACCGGGAGGTCCAAAGGTCATTAGACCCAGGATGACGCGATGCTTGGGGTTCTGAGCAACAAGAGGCATGATGGCGGAAGCTAATGAAATCTCGTCGATGTAAACTGCTACAATGTCTCGAATGGGGACCCTTGCGGCTTTTATACTCAGGAAGAGAGTGATATCGGAGATGTGAAGCTAAACTCCAGCTCTCATCATCGTGCCCTCATGCGTCTTGCTCACTCCGGCACCTTTCCGTCCACACCACGGCCCCACTTACAACTGCGAGACCGGGCGGGGTATCCGTTCGGTGATGACGGCTAGGCTGCCGAAGCGGATATGGGCGAGAGCATCTTTGATGATTTGTAAGAGTTGACATGGGTAATTGGCCCGGCTGATTGAGTTCAGAGGATTTGTGTCTATGTCGGTGGCCTATGACGTAGCTATAGTTAGATAGATACTGGGGTTTAAAGCCTGGGCTGAATAAAGAAGCGGGCAGTCAGTTAACCAGCACGATAGAGCGTCACATTTCGAAAGATGGACTGTTCTCATCAACAGTTGATTATTGGAATAAAAAGAAAACGCCCAATAGCACAGCATTTTCTGTTACACCATATAGGGCTCACTATTATGTTTCACTTTGACATGTTGCATTTCCTTGTGAGTAGTGATAGGTTACCAACCATGCCATCCAAAAGATATTGCATAATGAGTATACATTCAATTACTATAGGCTCCAATAATCTCTTTCAACAAACAACATGGAAAGATAAAAGAACCAACGTCCAGGTGGGGGAGCTCATCGCGGGTCGAAACTGAACGGTTAAACCCCGGCCAAGGCTTCTAAACTCCAAACCTCCAAATTGAGAGCGCTGCGATTGGATTTTGAGATCCCGAACTGCCGTGTCGAGCCTCCCGTTGCCATCCTTTGCGCAATATCCGCCTCAAATATGCTTTTGTAAGGAGCAATTCGATCGTCGACAATGTTGACCACTCAGCTGATCCCGCCAGTTCCGCCATCTCATAGACGAATCCATCATGAGGGCACAATTGGCCCGCCATGCTCGACGGGTCCTTGTCCAGCACGCCCGATGCCCGTCATTCGCACTCTACTCGACTCCCCTGCGCCGAACGCTCCCTCTCAGATCGATAAATAACGGACATTCACGCCGATACCTGTTCGATGGTCTATTTCAGAAAGCGCCCCGAGAGGTGCGGCAGCCCGAATTCGAGCCGGGATGGATGAAGATCATGGTCTGGCGGAGTCGCATGCTCGACAATCTGCGTCCCCCGCCGACAGAGGAATTGGTTCAGGCTTGGAGATCATTCTTTGATGGGAAAATGTCCAGTCGGAGGCCATTGAACGGTACCCAGGCCATGCAGTGCCGCCGACTTCTCAACTATCTTGTGGAACAACGGGAAGCATCTCCCGAGTCGCAACCGAAGCTGGAACGATCCGACATAGTCAAGGCCCTCGACGCCCTCGCCCAATTGAGGCCCCGTGAGAGGACCCAGGAACACCTCGAGTTTGCCAGATCTATTTGGTCCACCCTCTGCTCAAACAATATGGACGAAGCGCAGTGGGCACCCACTGGTGCCAAGTGGCCGCAGTACCTCAGTATATTATGTGCCTTTGGAGGCTCCGAGGAAGCTCTGGACTTGCTCCGCGC
This sequence comes from Fusarium protoensiforme, assembly GCA_011320165.1. Taxonomy (NCBI): domain Eukaryota; kingdom Fungi; phylum Ascomycota; class Sordariomycetes; order Hypocreales; family Nectriaceae; genus Fusarium; species Fusarium protoensiforme. The sequence goes on along the minus strand of JAANQP010000434.1, from coordinate 49,154 downwards.
CCACTGGAAGGAAGTTGTCAAGCGCAGCGATACTTTCAAACGGACTCCCTTCTTATCCGTGGCTCAGGCCTTGGCCTCTGACGGACATGAGGAGAGGTTGCTGGAACTGGCTCAGTACGCCGAGGAGAACGGTATCCCCTACGGCAAGCGTCTTCAGAGCATCATGGTTTCCTTTTTCATTCAGAGAAACCGCCCTGCCGAGGTCAAGGCCTGGTTCGAGAAGAAAATCTCTTCCCAGCAACGCTCTTTTGAGATTTACCCTCAGTTGGCTCACTTTGCTGCCCGCCACAGCCTGAAGGACTGGGCGGTTCCCTTCTTCCTAGAGCTTGGGACAGGATTGAGTGGCCAGAAAACTGAAAAGAAATACTGGGATGCTCTCTTCCAGGGAATTCTGATCCTAGGAAGGGGCCTCAAGGAAGTCGAGGTCATGATGTCCAACATGGAAAAGATCTCCAAGGGGGTCCTAAAGGCAGATACGAACACCATCAACGGCCTCCTTCGCGCTGCCATCGAGATGGGGGACTCGGCGTTGGTGGAAGAAATACTGCCACTTGCCAAGGCTGGGTGTGAGCTGAATGGTGAATCCCACCTGATCCTGATGAAGATGCACCTCCTGTCAGGTTACCTGCCAGGGGTTCAGGCTGCTTACAAGAAGGTGACGCACTTTGAGCCCTGGCATGCTGAACCTGATCTTTGGTGGGAGTTTGGCCAGCTGTTCAACGAGTACCTCGTCGCCCTCTGCGCCCAGAAGACGCCAAATTACAAGCATATTGCCGATATGCTCGAGTCTTCAGAGGAAATCCAAGTGCTTCTCGAGCCGGAGACGGTTGCTACTCTCTGCATCCGTTTCCTCGAGAACGAGCAACACTTTGAGGTGATGGATGTTCTGTCTGTTCACGCGTTTCACTATAGTGCCGCAGAGCGAGCGGTGATTCAAGACGTCCTGGTGGACTTTTGCGTGAACGAGCCCAGCACCTCGCGGGCTTGGACCGGATATCAGCTTCTACGGCAGTTCTTCCAGGATCTCAGCTTCGAACACCGCGTAAAGCTGATGGAGGCGTTCTTCGAGCGCAAGCGTCCAGATATGGCATCACACGTCTTTGGCCACATGCGACAACACCGAAACAACGACTATCATCCCAAACGCGAGACATACATCAGCTGCTTCGAGGGCTTGTCACAAAGCCCAGACCCCGAGGCCTTGGAGATTGTCTACAACATGCTCAAGATGGATACGACTGTAGAGCCAGACACGAAGCTGTACACGTCGCTCATCCTCGCTCACGCGGCCAGCGACAAGCCCCTTCAGGCGATGGATTCCTGGCAGTTGATAGCGTCGTCACCCGAGGGCCCAACATATACCAGTCTGGAAGCGATCTTCTGGGCTCTTGAGCGCAGCCCGAGAGGAGCCAAGAAGGCCCATGTAATCTGGAAGCAGCTGGAAACCCTTGACGTGGAAATCCCGCCCCAGGTTTACAACGCCTACTTGGGAGCTGTGGCCGGCAGCGGGGAGCTGGAGATGATGAAGGGCATGATCACAGAGATGCGCTCAAGGACGTCGAGCGAGCCAGATGACATGACGTGAGTTTCACCCCGACTACTATGCAAGACTTGGATTGACTGACACACAACAGACTAGGCATAGCGTTCAATGCTTTGCCAGGGCAGGCGATGCAAGAGGCCTTTAAGAAATGGGCCAAGGCGCAGTATCCAGAGGCTTGGGCAGACCTGGAGAAGAGAGGCAAGCGGTTGAACAGAGATTCGCTGTGCCAGTTCAAGCTCAACAGAGTGTTGAGGGCTTGAAATGTACCAAAAAGGAAATATTCAAAAGGGGGTATGGATGGGTATGCTCCAAAAGTTGGTTTTTGATGTAGACAACTGTATCAATATGTTACATAGAGGTCGTGGCTGTTATACATATGACCAAATAATGACCATGACATGATCTCATACAATCCGACGCCATCAGGCAGGCACTTAGTGTCGACCAAAGAATTGCTCCCGCAGCATCTCGGGGTGGGCGTGGACGCTGGGGTAGATGCCCATGCCCTGGACCCGGCGGACCATCTTGGCCACCTTGCGCTGGTTGACGGGTCGGAGACGGGTGAGCTGGGAGTGGTTGATCATGCCAGAGGGGGAGGTGAAGTGCTCGATGAGGGAGAAGTTCTATATACGTCAGCTGAGGCTCAATTGAGGTACTAGAGCAGGCATCTCACCTTGTACATGTCCAGAGGGCTGATGCCGAGAGCGTCAACGACATCCACGTTCCGCACCGACCTCTTCCTCCACTTTTGCATCTCGACGGGGCTCAGGTCGTGCGGCGAGTAGACATCGCCGGCCTCCCACCGACGGGGCATCTGCCTGAGGAAGTCGGTCGACATCTTTTGGTTGCGGAGGAACTCCATCTGGGCCGTCTTCTCGCGCACAAAGGCCGCGTCCCGGTTCTTGTACCGCTCCATCATCCGCGTGGCGGCGTCGCCGGGTTGCACCCGCGGGGGTCGGTCGCTGCCGCGTCGGTTGCTGTTGAGGTTGGCGAGGCGGCTGGTGTGGGTGCCGCCCGGGATGAAGGGCTCGCGGGGAGGAAGGGCGGCGGATGCGGTGCAGGAGAATGGTCGGACAAAGGCCCGCACGGCCGTCGCCGTGGTCGGTAGTCGAGGAGGCATCGTGTGTATGTGTAGTAGTCAATTGGTGGGGTTCCCAATGGCTGAGTGTGGGTTTTGGTGATGCTCCGTCGTTGGAGTTTTGGGAGGTTTTTTGAGAGATGCCGGAACATGCCGCCCGGAGGAATTCCGCAGAGAGCAACGGCCCCACTCAGATTTTTGACGGTTTTCAAAACTCCAACCTTGAACTTCAAGATCCATCTCCACGACGAATCAATCTCGACAACAGCTTGGAAATTGATCCAAGGATCCTTCTTGAGCCTCTAATCTTGTCGCGATACCCGAAATACCCTCGCCATGGTCCGAAAACTCAAGCACCACGAGCAAAAGCTCCTGCGCAAGACAGACTTTATCACATACAAGTCAGACAATAGCCATCGCGACAAGGCTGTCATTCGACGATACATGATCCAGAAGCCTGAGGATTACCACAAGTACAACCGTCTCTGCGGAGTATGTCTTCCGAGGCCTTGTACAGGCTCACTTACTTCAACTCAGCCATGCTAATTCTACATCACCAGTCTCTCCGACAACTCGCCCACCGCCTCTCCCTCCTCCCCCCCGAGAACGCCACCCGCCGGAAGCACGAAGAGCTCCTCCTCAACAAGCTCCACGACATGGGGATCCTCCCGTCGTCGTCCAAGCTGTCTGCGGTGGAGAAGGGCGTGACGGTCAGCGCCTTTGCCCGGCGCCGGCTCCCCGTGCTCATGACGCGGCTGCGCATGGCCGAGACGGTGCAGGCGGCGACCAAGATGATCGAGCAGGGCCACGTCCGCGTCGGCACCGAGACGGTCACGGACCCGGCGTACCTGGTGACGAGGGGCATGGAGGACTTTGTGACGTGGACCGTGGGCAGCAAGATCAAGCGCAACATTATGAAGTACCGGGATCAGCTCGACGACTTTGAGCTGCTGTAGGGGAGGAGGGTTGGAATTTGGTTTGGGGGGAGTTTGGCGCATGGTTTTCTTCTTGCAAGAGCGGATTCTTGGTTTCGTGGCATAAAAAAGGGTGGATGCTGGAATGGAAGATCTGATCTGTGGACGTCAGGAGGAGGTTTACGTCCATGAGCTTGCTGGGTCGCAAAAAAAACCGAGACGGTGGAAATTGTAGGAATAGACTCGAGGATGAACAGCTGCAACCATGACCGGAGGAAACAGATAGGGGGTCAGTTATCATGGCCAGAACTGACCTCCGTTTTATCCATTGCCAACTGCGACAAGGAATAGTCAACCAGTCATGAGCAACAACTCAACCCCTGAGTCTTCAGCAGCCTGTATCTTGAGCCGCTTTCAGTGTTTCAACACAAGCTTCATGAGTGCCTAAGAACCGGTTGAGCACGGCTGAGGGTGCTCTCAAACTCGCCATGATAGTCAAGACCCTCCCCGTCAAGCAATCTCGGAAATATGGGAGTACAAGTAGAGCTATGCATAAGCCATGCAACATGAACGAGATAGCTTCATCCTCCCAAATAAGACAATCGACTCGATGGATTGCATCAGTTCTAGCCCCGGCACCCCTCCTCCATCGGCCCCGCTCGGCTCCGTATCCCGCCCAGGCCGGAAAAGTTACAAATGTCCCCGAGCACCCAAAGTTATTAGTTACAAGCCCTATTCCTCTCTCATACACAGCAGGCACTCATATATACTTTTCTCATCAGTCAAGGTCATATCAATTAAAGACTCGAGATACAGTCCCCTTGGTCAAACCGCCCACCATGGCCATCCTCTCCACCCTCAGGGAGCTCTTCCAACACCTCATCGACCCGTACCTCTTCATGAGCATATCATTCCGCTTCCTCCCCGGGACCATACTCGACCTCCTCCGCGCCGCCGACTTCCGCACCCTACTCTCCCCCTCGGCCTTCAAGGACGCCTGGTTCGGCAACACCTGGGCCTTTGTCGGCCCCCAGGTAAAGGTCAACGCCGAGAAGCGCGTCATCCCGCTCCTCGAGGGCCGCGTGCACAACGGCGAGGTCGTGCAAGACGTCGTCAACCCGCCCATCGATGGCCTTGTCCTTGAGATTGGTGCGGGGAGCGGCATGTGGGCGGATGTTTTTGCCAAGGTTGGCGGGGGTCTTGTTGGTCATGATGAGCAACAGCTGAGGCATCGAAAGGGTGGGAATGGACTGACCCGTGTGTACGGCATTGAACCCAATCCTCAGTCAGCCGCGGCGTTGAGACGGCGTGTCAAGGAGGTCGGGCTCGAGGGCGTTTATGAGGTTGTTCCCGTGGGTATCGAGTCCATCAATGATCCCACAGCTTGGGACGGACGGATCGAGCCTGGAACCGTCGACTGCATCGTCACCATCTTATGTCTGTGCAGCATCCCTGAGCCTGAAAAGAACATCAAGCTTCTGTATGAGAGTCTCAAGAAGGGTGGTCGATGGTACGCCTATGAGCATGTCCAAGTTGAACAAGGGGGTTTCCTACTCCGCGCTTATCAATGTAAGTTGACCATGTTACCTTTCAAGAGAGTCAATGCTGATACTGATACAACTAGGGCTCACAAATCTCGCCTGGTCGCAAGTCATGGGTTCATGTCGCATGTGCCGAGCTACGGGAAAGACATTAAGAGAGGCTGGTCCGTGGGAAAATATTGATCTAGCGCCGCCAGTGGGTGAGCCGAGATTCGAGTTGCTTCCTCATGTTCTTGGAACATTGACAAAGTAGACGGTTGACGTATCCAGAGCAAGTGGGAAGTAATGTCCATGTATAAAAGCAATGACCAGCAGTGCATATATGAAAGAACAAGACATGATGAATTATTCTGGGTATCGATATCCAAACTCCAACGCCAATCAAAGCTCGTCATCATCGTCGTCGTCTGAAAGAAAGATCGAGGTTCTCTTACTAGAGCCATCCATCTTGATCTTGACTTCTTCCGAATCCTTGGCGTTCAGGGGTTCCGTCTTCCGGGCCTCTGTTTTCGTCTCCGCTTTCACCTTGACTTCCTCAGTCTTGATATCCTCAGCTTTGGAAACTGACTTCGTCCTCAAGTCTTCATCCTTCGCCTCCTCCTTGACCTCTCCCTTGACGTCAACGTCAGCTTTGGTCTCCATCTTCACATCCTCTTCCCTAACATTGGCCCCGGCTTTCGTCTCCGTTTTCACATCTTCCTCCTTGACAAGGCCCTCGCGGATCAGCTTGGCCTCTCTCCTCTTGTAAAACGTGTCCAAGCAGTTCCTCCTCGCCTCTTGGGACCAACTTTCCACCACCAGAGCAAATTCAGTTGCATTCGCGAAGCCAAACTCTCTTGCCATCTCGCAGAAATGTCGCAGCATCACTTCATTCGGGGGGTTGTAGAGGCTGTGTAGACCGTCCCCGCAGTCTTCATCACTCTCTGCAAAGAGAGCATTCTGGCCATCGACATCGCCCTCTGCATATGAAGTCATGGCAGCCCGACGTGAGAGCTGCTCCTCCACCTTGGACGTTCCAATCACTTCCGAATTGTCGTGAGTGTATTCGACACCTGCCGAAGTGAGGATGGCTTGGATGGCGTCACTTTTTGGCACCTTGGCCTTCTTAGACTTGAGCATTTTCTCCTGGTTCTCAGATGTGAGCAATGCAGCCAGCTGGCTCATGCCACCATCTTCAGCGTCCGTCTCCTCGTTCTTGACCATGCCAAGTGTCTCCCCGTCCTTGGCCGCTTTTTCCATATCGACATCCACGAGGTTCACGCCAGCCTTGGCCTCGGCAATGTTGGTCTTGTTCACGATATCTTGAAGCAGTCCACTGTCGTTGTGATATGTAAAGATGTTGCCCAGTCCAAAAATCTCACCCTTCCTCTCGGTATCCTGCTGGACACCCTTGAAGTAGCGACGCTCAGATGATGCGGTATAACCAATGTTGGCTTGCTGTTGCTTGTAGATTTGACGTGCGTACACAATCTCCTCTACCGTACCCAGCGAAATGAGTCGAAACACTTCAACATCACGGGTCTGGCCGATACGATAGGCTCGGTCCTGAGCTTGAAGATCGTAGGAAGGGTTCCAGTGAGGATCGATAATCACAACCTTGTTCGCAGATGTGATGTTGAGTCCCACGCCTCCAGCTTTGGTTGAGATGAGAAAGACAAACTGCGTCGGATCAGAGTTGAATGTATCGACAACTTCCTGACGCTGTTCGTAGCTCAGAGACCCATCCAGGTAGCTCACAGTGTAGCTCGTGTTGGTGAACAGATGCTGAAGAATGCGAAGAAGTCGCACGCTGTGGGAAAAGACAAGAACCTTGTCTCCGTTACTATGCCAAAACTTGAGCAGTTTCTTCAAGACTTTCCACTTTCCACAGAACTCGGGGTTAACCAGATTCTTAATCCGGTCCCGGTTATCGTAGAGGTGCTTCCATGTGTCTGGCATACAAGTCCGGAGAGTGTTCAGCTCTGAAGTATGTTTGGTGTCCACGTCGGTCGTCTGTGGAACCAGCAGAGTAAGGTGGTTTGCCAACTTTTGCAGCACAATCATGCTAGGAAAGACAATGTTTTGCCAACGTGTGCCGCTGGGCAGAAAGCGGTTGCAGCACCATCCTTTCTTGCTCTTCCCGCAGCAGGGTTCGGAGAGCGTTCGAAGAATATCAATCTCCGCGCTATCCAAGAAGTTCTCGTATGCATCTCGCTGAAGGTCTGTCAGGGGACAGAAAACGACTCGGTCTGTCTTCTTGGGTAGCTGATGCGCAATGAGTGTCTTCATTCTCCGCAAGAAATACCGCGGTAGAAGATTGTGTGCCAACTTGTCGGCCGTCTGCCTCGCAAGACTGAGCTGAGCCACGGTTGCATCGTGAGATTGGCCAACAGTCAGGGGTTTGGTGACGGCTTGCGTCCACTCGGCAATGGTTCCAAAATGACCGGGATTTGTCCAATCCAGTAATGTCCAAAGCTCTTCGTACCTGTTCTGGATGGCGGTGCCAGTAAGGCCGATGCGGCAAAGCGCATTAATCTCGTTGAGTGCTTTGGTGGTTTCTGAGTATCTGTCTTTCAGCCGGTGACACTCATCAGCGATCACGGCGTCCCATTGAACCATGTTGATGGAGCTCCTGCTGTTCTTGTAAGTGTCGTATGTGGTGATGACGATCTCGAGACGGCCAGCACGGGCAGCACTAAGAACGTCTTCCTTGTGAATTCCGTGGAAGAGATCAACGTGCCACCAACCCCAGCGGTTCAGCTCGTTTTTCCAGTTCATGATGAGGGATCCGGGACAGACGACCAATATCCTGGGGTACCAACGGTCATTGTACTGGCGTATCTGCCGCATCCGCTTGGCGTCACGCTCATCGCCAGTCTTGCCAAACGCAGCGGTCAAGAAAGCGGCCACCTGTACTGTCTTGCCGAGGCCCATGTCGTCGCCCAGAATGCCGCCCTCCTGATACACAAACTTTCGGTGGAGGAAAGATACGCCGGCGATCTGATAATCTCGAAGGTACTGTGCGATTGATGCCGGGATGAGGCCTGCCGACTGGGGCAGCTCGATATCCTTGTATGGTCGAGAGGGTTTGATTCCGCTGCTCTCCTCGAACTTGGGCCGTTCTTCCAACTCCTTCAGTCTCCTAGTTTCTTCAAAGTGTATGCCCGTGTAGTCCGGGGGAACCATGAGAGCAGCATCGTGATGACGCTTCTTGTTGGCGTCAAACTGCCGTCTTCGCTCAATCAGATATTCAGGCAATCCTGCGAGCTCAAAGTCTTCCTCGGGGACATGGTCATCTCCATGCACATCATCACCCCTCTTCCTCCCTTTAGACTTTCGTTTGGCCCTTCGTTTCTTTGGCTTCACGGGCAATTCATCATCGTCGTCAGTCCACTGGACCTTTTCCTCGATCTCGACGGGCTGTTTTCTTTTCTGGGCCACCTTGGCGAGCGGAGATTCATTGGCCCCAGACTCGGAAGCTGTATCTCCATCGTCGAGAATTTCAATCACCTCTGCCTTGCCTTGTGGCATATTTGGAGATTGAAGCTGGTGCAGTGAGCGTGATGAGTGCAGATGCACGCTCACGTGTGGCGACGCGCCAAGGATGGCGAAGCTTGAGCGAAAGCACGTGACCCGATTTACAAGTCTTTACACAACACATGAGAATCACACTAGGGGCCTTTACTCAGCTGCTTCTTGCTAGAGCGTTCTGCAAGATTCCATTCTCAGTAAGCGTACTCTCAGCTTCATCCCTGGCCTGCATCTGCATCGTCCAAGACGCTCTCGTCAGATGACTCTTGCAGCATAGCATTGCAACACCCGGCTCAGAGCGAATGTCTGGTGTAAAACAGGGCTCCACTCCAGCACGGACGCATGACAGCTGCTCAGCCACCCACCGAAGCACCCGAGTTGTCTTGTCCTGTCCAATCCAATCCCGGTAGTTGGAACTTTGATGAGTGATGTCAGAATCTTTTCTCTTTGGGCTGAAAAGTTATCAGCATGATGAAAACGGCAAAATCAAGTTCGGAGCAGCCTCCCCTGTGCCGTCTTGGGATCATGATCATCTTCAAACCTCGCAATCTCGTCATGACAGTGTCTGGTAGGTCGCTTCGTAAATATTGCACTTATTGTGGGATCGCCAATCAAAACACCATGCTGGCGTCCGTGTACTTCATCTGCCGGCACTTGCGACATGTAACCCAGACCATTTATTTAGCTTCACATTGACCAGAGTAAAACAGAACATTGTCGAAGTGGAAAGATCAGTTGGATTGACGGGTATCGAATTAATAACTAAAAAGCCCAGCGCGTCGTTGCCTTCAGAGCCAATCCAACGTACGCCTCCATGTCGCAAACAAAGGAGAGGGAATAAAAGAGTTGCAGAGCACCCCATGTCTGTCATGAAATCGGCACCCAAACGCCCAGGCGTGGGTCACCGGCGTAAGGTATCAAAGCGAAGAGAAAAGTATGCACCTCATCACGGCGCCCTCGGCGACAGCATGCGCCCAGCCGTGCCCCGGCATCCTCGGCAGCCATTGGTGTGTCTTGGCCGTCAGACAATGCGTGTCCCGTGGTCCATGACTAGCTGCCGTGTTTGGCTGATCGTTGACGGTTCGAGAGCGGGGCTGGCCGATGCTCCCTAGAGCTCACAGAGCTGAGCTGGCCGGGGACTGCTACGGCCCCGAGGAGCGAGGTGTGAGGCGGCCTTAATACTTCAGGATGATGTACAGGGCGTGGATGATACCGGGAATGTAACCTGCGAGGCGGGGTTAGAAGATCGTACGCATAGGGGATAGGAATGTCAAGGGCAGCGAGATGCTTCGACTTCGGAGGAGCCGGAGATGAGAAGAGAAAGAGAGTCTTACCCAGAATGGTCAACAGAATGTTGATGAGGAAATCGGCGCCGCAGCCACGCTCGAGGAAGACACCCACGGGAGGAAGGATGATGGCAAGGATGATCTTGCAGATGTCGCTGTTGTAAAGTCAGTATATGTCTTGACCTTCTATTGCTTCACTTCATCTTGGAGGACATTGAGAATCCGAGGCAAGACTCCATGTCGACAATTACATTGTCGCGACATGAAATGAATTGCGGAATACTCGGAATGACGTCGTCGCGAGAGTGAGGGCGCGGGCTAGCTTACCTAGCAGTGAAAGGCATGATGTCGGTGTTGGAGGAGTTGTTACTCGAAAGTGAGATGTGCTTGATAAGGGTCGAGAGTGTTGTATCGAATTCTTTACGCAAGGACGATGATGTCGTGAGAGCAGAGTATGAGTTGCAAAAGAGCAAGTCGCATGAAGGGGGGGGGACAAATTGTCTTTTATATCAGTGATCCGGAGCTTCCTCAAGGCCCAGTCACCCATGCAACCTCACACCCCATTCACTGCCCTTTGCCCATCTTGGCTCCTCGTTCCAACTTTCCCCGTTTCCCTTGACGAACCACGCAACCAAGCAGAGCCTGCCATCCCGCAGCACCGACAACCCCGTGGTCCCCGTCAGCCCAGCCCTGCGACACCTTCGAGTTCTGGGCACTGCGTCATCGATTCGCTGGCCAAGAAGGGGGGGTGTGGGCAAGCCACAGGGACGACGTCTCGGAGCAGGGAAGCACGGCCAAGCGAACTCTGCCCTGCTTTTTTTCTCCTGGCCAAGCACAATGCGCGCCAGGGCGAAGGTGGTCCATCTTGGTGAGAAGCTTGGAGAGGTTTGGGTAGTCGGCAGTCCCATGCCCTAGGAAGGCTACGTCATGAATACGCCGCAGACCAATCGTGCAAGGTCCGCTGTGGGGCGACGCCACGATGGTTTACGCGGATGCAGCTAGATACGGGCGCTACCGTGATGCAGCTGAGCCACATATGGCGCAGCAACGACGACAACAAAGCATCACTCCATGGAATCACGATCCCCATGTGGCGAGCAAATAGCCATTCATGATTTGATGCATCTGTTGTCGATGAGGCTTGGCGGCTTTTGTTTACGTCTTTCTGCACCGCCTCGCAGTTGGGTGAAATCTCGATGCCCAGACCTTGAGACCTTCCAGAAGCCAATGCCCAAGTGAGACAGGCTGCGTCAATCGTGTGGCTGGTGTCCCGCGGCAAAGAAGCTTTCCTCCATCCAAGGGTGCCTGGCAAACAAGAATTCCCTGACGCTCACTGTCGTAATTGGGGCAAGGCTAGAGCGGCTTGGGCGACCCTCTTGAGGTGCCGGTTGCCGGGAACAGCCCGGAGCGAAGTGATCATTTAGGCCTTGGGCCTTGCCAAGATGCAGGACCGCCATGGACAAGTTCATTTAGCGAGACCTCTGCAATCAAGATCCTTTGGTATGGCATGTTTTCTCGCTTCCCGTGTGGCTGAGCAAACAATTTCACCACTGTCTTGGCCCTTTTATCGCTTCATGTTTCGAAGCACTGACGCGTTCCGGCTGCCAAGCTTCATGGCAGGCAGAAAATTACGGCCTCGGCACTGGAGTGGAGGGCCAAGATATTAATAATATGTCGGCCACCCCATCAGGTAAGGTTGCAGACCATGATTTTCTCTCTGCCGACGGAGAACCATGTGTCTGGGGAAAAGATTGCTGTTTGCAAAACACTGTCATTCCGTGTTCATCTCGGCGATGATATCAATAATTTATTTGCACTTCCGAAACTAACCCAGGTCGGTCTCAGGGTTTTCGTTTACGGCTCGGCCAATGACGATCCACGAGACGAAATCACCAAGCGTTGACTCTGTAACCCAGGAATAACGATAACGAAAAATAGCTTAAGCAAGATAGCAATAACAATGCGACCTTCTTTGCTCGGAACGCTCGGTACTTCGTAAAACTCTGGGTTTTCGGAGTGGCACGGGATATCCGCATTAATCTGCCCCCCTTGCCAGCCCTGGAGGTTATTGACAATCTCTCGCAAAGTCTGGCCGACTTACACGGTCAGCCTAGGTAAATACAGTCAAGCCAAGGATTCGGCTAGCCATGATGAACATTCTGTGTAATATGTCGTCTGTCCTCGAGACTACCGCCTTGAGATTAAAACTATTAGCTCGCAGCAGATACAGAACGAATGTATGTTTTCAACGTTGGAGATTATATACCAAGTCTAGATCATACGGACTACCTAATAACTCTCATCGTTCCATGCGCCCCATGTCGCCTAATTCAGTATTCAACCTTAAAAGATCGGCCTTTGTCCTGCTTTGGCGAACTGGTGGATCAAATAAACAATTAGGCTATAGATGCGAATGCACAAGGTACGTCATTGTATGGCGATGCCGCTACATTGCTCACCCTAGAGGACCAAGATCAGCTACAATGGTTCTGGAGGGTTATACAATTACATGATCATACATGAGCATGGGATATTTCTAGAATAGCTTTACGCTCAAAATTATGTGACCGCAATGTAGTCTGACAAGTACATTCAACTCGAGGAGTCTAGACTGAAGGGCTCAGTTATGATTTGCTGGGAAAACTGCTCCTGACGTACCTTTACCATGATAGCTCTAACTACACCCGGGACACTTACTCCATGAGATCATCCTTCAAGTATCAATGTCCCGATGTTTCATGGCTGGGCTGCAATGCCGTCACTGTGTTGAAAACTGTATTCTTTGCCCTTGCATCCGATGCTCTTCCGTTTTGAGGAGGGAAATGTGGCCAACAGTTACGATGCTTGGAAGTTAGTCCCCGAGTTAAGTGGATGTAAACAACCTAGCTTAGATAAGTAAGATGAATGCTGAGTTCATTTGGCCTTTTCCCTAGGTAACTCCAATCTAATCGGATAGGCAGTTTGGCCCAGAGAGTCTTGCGTACATAACGGCCGTTGCAGATGCATGGTATTATATGCAACATGAAGAAATTTATTGCAACTGGGTGCTCAGATATTAGCGAGATACCGCTAGTACTGTACATATTAGATATACAGCTTTTATAACAAAGATGCGTCACATCTTAATTTTACACCTGTGCCATAACCCTACTCTTCCTTGATCTCAGAAACGGCCCATCGCTTGCCGTAAAAGACGTTTCCAAGAAGCTTGGAGCCCACGAAATATCCAACATAGGCACCGGCAACAATGGTGACGGGCCACTTCTGCCACTCCCGATCCCAGTCGAGGGGGATCGGCACGGCCCCGAGCCACGCGCCGACCACGGTGCCCACGAAGCCGCCAAAGGTCTGGTCCAGGGGGGCCGAGGCGCTGACGACGGCCTGGAGGGGCACGGGGTCGGAGCCGCGGACGTAGAAGATGGGGTAGATGGCGAGGACGGCGACGTGCGCGGCGCAGAGGAACGTGTGGGAGGCGTGGGTGAGGAACGGGGCGCCGAAGAGGACGAAGAGGACGTGGAGGACGGGCGTCAGGATGAGGGCGAGGACCAGAGAGATGACAGCGGTCTGTGTGGCATACATTAGCTTTGAGGCATCTAGGTTTGGCATGTTCCCAACACTTACAGCGAATGCCTTTGGTTCCCGCGTATCCGTCTTCTTCTTCTCGCCTGGGCGCAGCTTCTTGGATCCCTTTGCGCCCGAGGATCCCGCGGCGGGAAGACACAAGGTCACATAGAGTGTCTGGATGACAGCAACCACGGGAAGGCCGATCTGAAGGGTCGACACAGGATCGGCCACGAGGGCATCGAAGCGCCAGACAAACAGGCCAGCAAGCGCCACTTGGTGGACGACCGAGACAGGCAGGGCGAGGGGAGTGCTGAGCAGCGGAATCGCAGGCACGGCAGCCTTGGGAGCAGCCGGCTGGGCGGGAGCGCCCTTGATCAGAGTCGTCGACATTGTGACCGGGTCGATCAGGGGCATTGGCTTTGTGGTGTAAACGAGTGTCTGGAGCGGGCTCGGGCTCGTCGCGATCTCCAATTCCCTCGGGGCAAATCACCAACCAACAAGGTAGCTTGGCCTGGAGTTGCCAGCTGTGGCTTGGCGGGTCGCGCGACATCACGTTTCAAGTCACATGATGAAAATCGTGTAACCCGTTTCACCAGTGGCTCGTCCGAGTGGTCGGCTCCGAAACCATCACTCATCCGTGCAATCGCTGTATCACCACCACCATGATGAAATTCTCCGGGGAAGGACCAGACCACTGCTCCGGGACGGGACGGGCTAGCATGACAGGAAAGTGGCAGCATCGTGGAACCGAAAGCCACTGGCATCAGCATCGGCATCGGCGAGGGCCACGGCAGTGTGATCGCAATCGCCATCTAGGATCTCATGCAATCTGGGCTGTCAATCTGGAAAACCATCCAGTCATGCAACCTGGAACAAGCAAGGACAAAAACATGCCAGGGACCCGACAGGCCGGGCCAGAACATGGCTGAAAGAGGTAGGGCAGAGGGCGTTTGGGGTACCGAGGAGAGCATCATGACTGGCCGAGCTCAGCTGAGCATCTGATCATGGCATTTTTTCCCTTCCCTTCCCTCTCTAATGCCGAGCCTCACGCAGATAGCTCGCTCTCCCCCGGAGGCTCAGCTGCCATGAGTCGATGAGGCCATGGCCAGATGTTCCCGGGAGAAACAGGACGGCTGCCAGGCCCGGACGCCTGGCCAATCATGAGACTCGCCGGTCCCCGCCGACCGGAGCCAGATGGCACCACAACCACCGTCCTCGCCCTCGAAATCGTGCCATCCACCTCCGGACTGGGGTGCTGACTGATGACTCTCTGACGGCTGCCATTGGCCAGCTGGTCTTACACCCTCGAGCACCCCGGCGTCAGTACAATGGCTGGTGGCATGATGGCCTCGAGACAAGATGAAATCTGACCACAATGGATGTATCCGGCTCAGCGGGTGCTGGGAGCTCGCCGTTTGAACGATTGTCGGGACAAATTTGCTATTATCCCTGCCAACAAGATCGGCATGCCACGTCTGTATAAGAATCGAAGCTGTCTGCCTTGTCCAAGTCCATCTTCTCTCACCAGCATCAACAGCATCAACAGAGCAATCTCAACTCTCCAATCACCTCTCCACTCCCGTCTTTAAAACAACAAAACTCACCACTCAATCCAATTCGTCTTTGCGAGTCTATCACTCCCGGGTTTAAATTCGATTCATCTCTAAATCTCTCAACTCAAACAAACCAACTTACAACACCACTTAATCAACATGTCTCCCATCGTTGTCCGATCTGCCGCCCGCGCTGTCCAGCGCCGCCAGTTCTCTCTCCTCAGCGCCATGCGAACCGTTGGCCGATCCATGGAGTCTCACCCCTTTGAGCGCCTGCCCATCAGCCAGCAGCCCGCCAAGCCCGACTACGCCAAGATGTTCAAGCGAGTTGGCAGCCAGGCTCTCTTGTAAGTTGCCAATTACATCCTCGCATGGGAAATTCAAGATACTAACTGGTGCTTACAGCTTCTTCCCTGGCTTCGCCGTCATCCTTGGCTGGCCCCTCGCCGCCGAGGCCGTCTTCGATGGTCACCTGTAAACTGTCAATTGGCGCATGATCGATCTCTGGATCAACTTCGAAGCGAGCGAGACTCGACGGGACCGTTCCTCGATAGACCATACACTTGGCTATACTGTTGGATACCGGGACCATTTGTGACAATGCACAGTCACTTGTACATAGCATTGAAAGGCGTTTGAGGTGCATTGGAAGCTGGAAGATGCACATAGCATCGGAGCTACGACTATGATAAATTTCTAGAAATATAATCCCATATGTCAACAAACTACCAGTCTCTTTTTTTCGTTGTGAAAACTCGTGTCTTCAAATGCGGCTGCTCTTAGTTAATATCCTATCATCAAGGGACCCCTTCTCATGCTCATGCAAGAACTTGCATCTGTCACATAGTAATCAACATGAACCATCTTCGTGCATGAACTTCTTGGGGTATCAAACAAAATCTCTACAGAGTGTATAGTACATATTAAATTCGTCTCAACCATCACCTCGACACCAATTAGTGACCACCCAAGTTCGGCTCATTATACCCAGAATGATACGCGCCCACAGACTTGTATCCCGACCTCTTCTCCTCCCTCTTACCACCAAACATCCTGCCAGCCATGAAAGCGACCGCCATCAGGATAGGCACGCCGACGCCGGCTCCGATACCAACCCCCTTCTCCCACTTGTGCCTCTCCTCCTCTCTGGCCTTCTCGCTCTGGGTCTCGAGGTACGGCACCACGTCGTCGTCCATGACGATGAACTTTGACGACTTATCCATCCACGGGTTGCCGTGGACGCGTCCCTCACCCTCGTAGGGTCGATCGGGCTGCGAGACAGCCCAGAGGTTCTTGAGGTTGCTGGCAGCAGCCTTGACCTGCTCGGCGTCGATGTCGTCGTGATCCTTGGTGGGAAAGTCGGCAGCGAGGTCCTTGAACTTGAACGTATAGGACGTCTCCTTGTTTTTGAGCTCTGTTTACCGGCGTCAGTTCGCGCGTTTAATATGACCCTGGGGAAGAAAACTCACCCTTCTTCCAGGTCAAGCTGCTCGAATTGCTGGGCGTATCAGGATCCCTCACGAAATGCCACTCAATGAGAGTAGAGTAGTCGTCGTCGGTTCCATGCCAGCTGATGGTGTACTCCTTATCCCAAAGAACCATGGCCGGGTTGTCGCCCTCGTCGCTGTTGTGGTATGGCCAGGTGTTGTTGGGATACGAGCAGCCCTTGGCCGAGTCCTCCTTGTTGGTAGAGCACCACACGAACGAGGTGACGCAAATGGCATCGTCTTGCTTGCAAAGCCATCGATCTTTGGCAGGGTCAAAGGCGCTCGCCGACGAGAGGAGACCCGTCGCGGCGAGAGCGAGGATCAGACCGTTGCGGGTACTGGCCATTATGGATATGGGCGTAGGCGACTGAAATCTAGAGTTTGCGATGAATCGTCGCGTTCAACTTCACGATCTTGAAAAGACTCGGCCCAAGAGCCGAAACCCCAGGGACCAGCGGGGGCATGAAGTCATGTTATAGACAATGTCAAAGCCCCCGACATGTCACAGAGACAGGCCATTAAAACAACCGGGGTCGATATAGCGCCAGATATCCGGCACCATCGCTTCATACGAGGAAGCACTGACATTTCATCCCATCCCATGGTGTTGACCCCCCACCAAGGCTAGCAGAGTTCTGTTTCCGGTCGAATCTCCGGGCTGCAATCAGGAATTTTTCCAATAACAAACTAGTCCCACAGAATAAACTCGGAGCCCGTATCTCAGCTCTGTTTTGAGAGGTGGTAATTTCCAGTTGTTGTTAGTGGAGGAGCTATTAATTACAGGGTTGTGTGGGAATCTTTGAGTGTCAGGGTTTGCATCGCCAAGGGTTTGATACACAGGGGGTGGCAAACCCAATTTTAGAACCCGTGCCCATTAGTTACTAAGCCAATTCTATTTGAAGAAGAGGAAGAGACGAGTGACAGATACTGGCCCTGTGCAACCTCTGAGTGCGGGTTAAAATTGCAGTGAAACCTCAGGGTTGGGAACTTGGGACAGAACATGCTTTCAGGTTGACTGCCCCATTGTAAGGAGCCTTGCAGTTAGTGGGAAGAGGGCTGACGTGTTTCTGGCGTCGTGATCATCTATGGACGTTGTGAATCTGGAGACTTCGACCCTTCCCGCCCATTTGTGATGCACACCTGGGGAAAATTTTGAAGAGTTGTAAAAGAGGAGAAAGCCCCCGAAGTGCCATAAGTGTGTCTTTCCGTGCGAGATGCGTTCCGAAGTTGTATGGACATGGCAGACAGGACTAGTAGTTGCCACAGCGCTTGACTGCCAACGCGAAATTCAACAGCTTTTTCATGGCCTAATTAATGACTGCCAATTGCGAGGAAGTTTGCAATCTGATACCCAGATAGATACCTAGACCCATCTATGATGCTGCAAGAAAACTCTATTGGTTTGAGTCTATTGAGTCCTCCGGCTTTGGGCATAAAGCCGTTATTGTTGAAATTGTTGAGATATTGATCGAGATACTTTGATCCCCATTTTGGGTGGCATAAAGTTCACTAATAATAGATACCTAGACAAGTCTGCCGCCTGTGATGCTCAAGTCGGGTGAAAGACAAGGTGATAGGAAAGGCCCCATGACCTTCACTTCCTGATGAAAGCCAACAATGGCAAACCTCGTAGCAGGATCTGCATGCCCCTGAAGTGAGCTCCCTTACGAAACCAATGGATTAGAAGTGCATATGCCCCGAATATTCATTCTCACAGAGCCTACTTGCTTACCTGCCTATCTGCTGCACCACATGCTGATCCATCAGGTACAACGTGGATGGACCTTTTCGGTGATTTATATGCAAGAGAACTCTAGAATCAATCTACTTCAGGAAGGCATCACTCCCGCCTAACCTTCGTTTCCTACCATATGGTAATGGCAACACTAAAAAACCGTATCAAGACATCAACACCATTCTCGGAACCCGTCTATATCTTGCAATAGCTGGTTGCCATAATATTCCATGACACCGATATACAATATGACATGACAAACAATTCCAAGTAACGCCAGTCTAACTCCCATAGGCCCTTCCAGGCAATCCAAGTCTAAGATAACCCATGCATGCAACAGACAGGTGCCCCTATAAACGGCTAAAGCAACTCCCCCTCTCCTTCTTCTTCTACAAGGTCATCGTCTTCCTCCCAATCAACTTGAGCCGCCATTTCCTCCGCTCTCCGCTGGACTTCAGCCAGGCCTGAAAGTTCCGCAACATAGTCCTTCTCCTGAAGTGCCTTCTTCACGAATCCCCAGCCATCCTTCCGGAAAGCATCAAGGATCTTGGGACTACATGCGCTACAGCAGTCATACGACTGACCCCGGATGACGATATTCTGGAACGTCGACACATATCCTCGGATCTGGTGCGGCACCAAGCCCAAAGCATGGTCAGGGGGGTCTCTCTCAGGGACCACACCTGGTTTTGGCTGTGGAGCTGGTGCATCTTTACCCAAGGGATGCTGCAACAAGCTTGTCAACAACTCTACAAGAAGAGCAGAGGCGATAGCCGCAACGCCTGGCCTAGTGACGGTGCACTGCTGATCAAGAGTCTGATCCTTTTGCGACTGTAGAAGTGTTAGACGTGGAGCTTTCAGTGAATCAGAAGACTTACATCTGCTGGAGCAACAACGTCGTTGCAGAAATAGCAACCAAGTGGCGCTTGGCCTTCAACCTTGGTCTCGCTTCCATGTCGCATTACGACATACGAGTCAAAGCCTAGAGCTGCGTTCATGACAATCTTGCCCGCTGCCTTCCCCATGACAGTTGGCAGCCATCGAGACTCTCTCGAATCCATGAGGAGGAAGATGGCATCATGCTCATCGATGAGCTTCTCCAACTTCTCATAGTCTCCCCGCGTCTTGGCCTCGTCTGTAAAGGGATGTCCAAGCATAGGAACTGACAAGGCATGTCCCTCACTATCGACACCGGGGTAGATCTGTTTAAGCACCTCGGCTGCACGGGGTGCCTTTGGCTTTCCACCATCAAGGCAGTCAGTAAACTCGAAGAGCGGCTGTCGCACAGGATTCGAAAACGAGACTCTTCCGTAATCCACAAAGGTGATCTTCCGGACGCCCCAGCCCATGAGATTTCTCGAGACGTAGCTCCCCAGAGTGCCAGCGCCCAGAAGGAGACACTTTGTATTCTTGATCCTTTCCAGGTCCAGATTCGGCGCAATCCTCCATTTCATGAGCTTCAAGTTCAGATCAACCGAGCTATCGGCCAACCGGGCTGGATCCATGTACTCGCTCAAGTTGACCTGCTGAGCCTGGAGTTTCCCGTTTCGTGACCTCTCCCAGCCAGTAACTTTGGGCATTTCGGTCATCTCCAGGTTCTCAACGGGATCCATCTCGATCGGAAGGATGACACTTCGCGCCTCGTGCCTCCTAGCCCACGTGTCTCGGTAGCAAAGGACTTTGACCTTTGTCAAACGAAACCTCTGCCGAATTAGAATCAGGTAATTCCGCAGGGGCCATCCAGGTCCCTCGGGGTATGTTGAAGGGTCGACAAAGGCGACATACTGGTCCTCCTCGGGGACCTGATTGAAGAAACCGTCCTCGAAATCTCGAAGGGAACCAACTTCCCACTTGAAAGGAAGATTGTGAGAGGCTTCGGCATCCTCAGTCTGCTGGTGCGCTCCGTGCACCTTCTTGGCCAAGAAGAAACCATGCTCGCGAGCATCCACGCTGTACCTCCATGTCCCAACTCTATCCACGAGAGCTGTGCTCTCCTCGGCGTTGAGGTGCTCGGCCGGACCGGATCGTTTCCAGGAAGGATCGGAGTGAAGGGCCGGGAAAGCGAACCAGTATGTAAACTTGTACTTTTTGAGGTCGGCGTAGGAGAGGATGACAAATGACGAGAGGAGTGACGGAACAGAGTATATGCTACCATCTTTGATCGCGTCCCAGACCTATGGTTAGTTGTCAGTCAGCAAGACCCGCATGCGCACGCTCGATTGTAACCAAGCAAGTACCTGTCGACCAGCAGTCTTAATCATGGCAGACTTGTCCATGTTCTTGAAATCCTCGAGCGTGTTGACGTTCCTAATAATACCCTCGGCCCTCATCGTCCCAAGAGGTGGGCTGGGCGCATTAGTTCTGCGATGGTCAGAGAGGAATGCGCAAAATCAAATCAGGGGCCTACCTGCTGCTCGTGAGAGCATTCCCTAGGATCTGCATGCGACAGCTGGACTCGGGGTCCTCCAGCCGCGGCTCGTAGAGGCCCAGTACGCTGCGCGCCGAGTCGTCGAGCTTGTCATGGTCAAGCTTGGAGCCGAAGAGTGCCGAGTAGAAGGGCAGCTCTATCTCGGACGTAAAAGTCGCAAACTGCAGGGGCTTCGCAGCCATGTTGACGGGTGTGACGGGGTTGTCTCCTGCTGCTGAGCGCTGGTGAGTGAAGCGTGTGGAGGTTCAAGAGCCCCAATGTTGTTGTTGTGCAGGCAGCGGTTGTCAGCGTAGGGAAGACAATGAGTATATAATGTGGGAGCTAAATTAGGTAGGCACGCAAGTGTGGACGGCTGACACGGCGAGGCTGTCACTTGATGTGAACTCAGTTGGTCACTGCTGTCGTCACAAGACACAGACGGACAATGACGAGGTGTAGCTTCGATCAAGCATAAGCAGCCAGGGCAGCAGGCGGCCCCGCGGCGGGGTACAGCTTATCGGCCACTCAACCCGGCCTTATCGCCCACCCATCAGGCAGCCAAGACCAAGGTAGCCAAAAAGTCAGCCCTGTTTAACGCCCGGGTGTAGGGTAGCAGCCGTCGCAGGTCAGTCCAAAATCCAACAAGGGATTGGCTCTCAACCCGCAGAACCAGTATCGTATTCGACATCCCAAACATAGAAACCCGTAAACAAATATTCGCAATCCATCGTCGCCCAGGGAAACAAGAGGGATAACTTTCCCTTCAATAAAAGTAATTCAATCAACCCCTTACCCCTCCGTTACACCCATTTCCACATCCCCAGAAGAAGAATGTGACCCTTTCTCCCTCGAACGCCATCTTGAAGGGAGATGCTGCTGCACCTAGAGCAACGAGATGAACCCACACACCTCCCGGAATGTGCGCTATGAACCCCGTCGATAGAGCAATATCTAGATCTCACTATGGGTTTCTCAAAATAGAGATCGTCATGGTCGAGGCCAGTGCATGGAGAGACATTCAAGCAGACCCTTTGGCCGCTTTCCAACAGACCCTTTGTTCTGCCGGCCTTCTAGAAGTGACCGCAAACGGCGCACCCCACACGTGCCATGACAGGTACGCGCTTAGAGTCGCGTCAGGCAGACCGACTTGGTAAAATTCAATCTTGTCGAGATATCTCGACCAAGGCTCATCTCAAGTTCATTTCATCTCAATCTCATCCGTCGAGCACCTTGCAAGATGCTCATTGGAGTCTGCGGTAGTACGTAAACCCCAAACCATAGCATGGCCGCCTCAATCTCATCCCATCTCAGGTATCTGCTCCGGCAAAAGGACGGTGGCTCAGTATCTGGTCGAGCATCATGGCTTCAAACATCTCTACCTGCAGCCAGCATCACCGTCAACGGCATCTTCCAGTCCCTCCCCGGATGGCAACTCGGTCCCCTCCGAGGACCACAGGCCGGAGTCGTCGTCCCGGTCATCAGTCCCCGAGGCATTCAAAGGCGCTCTGACCTCGACCGCGCTCACCATCAAGAATGGCACCAGCTCTTCCTCTGAGACCACGCTGACCCTCAGGGCTGGTCCTCAGCACACCTTCACCACGCCTGAGGAGCTTCTCGACTTCGTCACCAGGCGCTGGCGGAGTCGCTTCGTCATCACCGACATCCCCACCGAGACGGTTCTCGACGTCTTTGTGCGCAGGCCCTTCTTCCTGCTCCTCTCCGTTGATGCCCCGTTGACGGTCCGCTGGCGCCGCTTCCAGCAGCGGGCTAGACAGAGGAACGCGGAAGGACCGGACATGAGTCTGGAAGACTTTGTGGCGGAGAGCGATGCCCACTTGTACGATCCCAAGACGGGACTGTCGCCGCTCATCTCCAGGGCTGTCGTGAGGCTGCTCAACACATCGTCGTCCCTCGCGCACCTATATGCCACCCTAGGCAAGCTGGATATCCCAAACCCTGATCGCCTGAGACCATGCTGGGACACCTACTTTATGGAGTTGGCATCCCTGGCAGCTCAGCGCTCCAACTGCATGAAGCGCAGGGTCGGGTGCGTGCTTGTGGGCAAGGAGCGCAGGGTCATTAGCACGGGCTATAATGGGACTCCAAGGGGACTGCTCAACTGCACCGAGGGAGGCTGTCCCCGGTGCAATGAGGGCAGCAGCTCGGGCGTGGGACTATCGACCTGCCTGTGCATCCACGCCGAAGAGAACGCCCTCCTCGAAGCGGGACGGGAGAGGATCCGGGAGGGGTCTGTCTTGTACTGCGACACGTGTCCCTGCCTTACGTGCAGCATCAAGATATGCCAGGTGGGCATCAGCGAGGTCGTCTACGCCCATGGGTATAGCATGGACAACGACACAGCCCGTGTGTTTAGGGAGGCGGGCGTAAAGCTGAGACAGTTCATACCAGTGAGTATCTGAACCCCCAACTACGACAACAGATCTCTAGACGAGATTGATACCGTCCTACTGGCGATTTTCCGAGGCTGATTCAGATCTACTAGCCACCAAACGGCCTCATCCACCTCGAGAAGATGGAGCTCTATTAGATCGCCAATATCTCGACCACATCACATCACCTCACCTCTCCCCTGTTGCGCCTCCGTGCGGGGAACCTTGGAGGAAGCAATCCGGTTTGCCAAGCATATGGCTTTTGCGTAGCGAGAGACAGCTTGGATGATGGTATTTTATAAGATCAACAGATAAATATTTCAATGCCACAGCTATAAGCGAAGCGAAGAAACCCATCGCCGATCTCCAGCTGGAATTGACCCCTCGAATATTGCTCATCTTGATTCTCCCTGACGAGGAAGCGTAGATGAGACTCGCTTGTCAACGAGACGAGGGACCTTGGAGTTGATGTCCAGGTTTTACCCCTCCTCTGTCTCCCTTGTGAATATGAGGTCAACCCTGGCATCCATTGTCCAATCAAGCATCATCAATGGCCATGACAGCCTATCGACCGTCAAGCCCCCTTCAAGCGCTTATGCTCCCTTTCCCATGGCGGCCGCGTGCATAGGCAAGATCCGTCCAAGTGCATTTGCATTGCCAGCGTGGCCAGGTATTGAGGCCAGCAGGTTTCTTGCTGCCCATGACAGCTTGTCTCTGGATAGTGTAGGGTAACCAAGCCCTCAAGAGTCCACTTGGTCGCATCTGGGGTCGGACGAGCATCAAACCATTCTGCGCCATGGCCTTTTCTTCTCTTGCCCTTTCGGAGGACGGCGCGCCTGATGGCACACCAGATTTGGATAATCTTATGCAGGCCGAACTTGGTGGCCGCATGATGGCGCTTAATTAGACTAGGTGGACGCCAATTTGTGCACTGCGGAGGCGTCGACGGTAGTTGTGGTTCCGTATCCAATCCGAGATGCATCTATATCGGCATCCGAGCACCGTCCGCAGCTTGCATCGTGTAACTCCAGGACAACGCTCGTTGTTCCAGGAACTCGACATAAATAGGGGTTCAGGAGAAATAAAAACTGACCTCGGTGATACAGACCGCTTCTGCTCGAGGCCACCTAGACGGCCCCTTGCAATATGAGTGCAGTAGGGGTTCATTTCACAGAGCCGCAAGAGTTGTGCGGTGTGCTTCAACGGCCTACTAGCTGCAGCGGACGTCCCATAAAATATGCAACCAGTCAGGCGGTCAACAAGTTCGCGCGCCCCTTTGTGCACAGCCAATCCAGCCCCTGTTCACAGCTTGTCTAGTGCAAGTTATGCGAGCGCGGGGCGAGGCTAGGTTGTGCGTTCATCCGGAGAAAAAGGTTGCAAGCGGATTCAGAGGCGACCATGGTGGTCATGTCGTGCGTCTGGCTCGGTCCGTGTAAGTCGGCATGGCATCGCATGGTATGGCCATCGACGTCGTTGAAGAAGCACGGAGCAGCTCCAAGAAAAGCAGCAGAAGCAGACATATGCCGAGAGGGAGCCCTCATTGGTGGCCTGGCGGGATCGGAGAGCTTCCAAATCTCGAAGCCTGGGCTGCGATAACTTTGATATGAGCCATCGGGTGGTCCCCTTCTCAGGGCTTGCAGGCAGGGGACAAAGGATGGCTTGTCCGACGACTCACAAGGTCTCCTTCTCGGATCCGGCGGGGCCAACCCCGGAGTCTCCCACAAGAAGCGAAATGACATGGGCTGGCCGGCATAAAGAGCATAATTAAAGATCAAATTACCACCGTCAGCTAGTGGGGAGTGTGCAATAGGGGATGATGGGGCATGGGGAACGGGGCATGAGGGATGGGTTTGTTTGTTTTGATCGAGGAGATTTGCTGCGCGTCATGGTGCATCGGGATGGAAGGGTATGGCATGGCATGGCTGATGCCATGGGGGTCGATGCGTCTGGGATGGATGGATGTGCTGAGCTGGTGCGTGCCCGATGCGATGAGCTGGCTGTGGCGGCCAGTGGACAGGCCGGCCAGAAGACGAGGGCCACGGGGCGGCTGCTCAACCACAAGATAGGTCGTGATGCTGCCAGAGCATGCAAGACAAGCTCCAGCAACTGGCACGAAGACGTCGCTGGCCAAGGCCTATTACTTGCTACCTACCCAGTAGCTCGCTGACATCGACTCTGGTGTACCTATCCGTACGTGTACGCTCGACGTATTCGGGCTCCAAGTACGAGGCAAGGCTTGACGGGTCCCGGGATGAGGCATGCTCACCAGAGACTGACGGCGGCGATCATGACGCTGAATGGTCTGAAGGACGGGAGCCAGCGAACCGGTGGGCATCAAGATGCCGCAACACGGCCCCATCGTATCTTGCTTGCGACCTGCTGCGGCCTTCCAGCGCCTAAGCAGTACCATCTTGTCCATCCGTTGAGCGTCTGGAAGTCTGCGACCACGCGAGCGACCAGCAGAAGCGCTCAGCGCGCAGCTTCAGTCGATAGATGGGATACCTCGAGATCACCTCGTGCCATCTCACCACGATCCCATCCCATCTCATCCCAATTCCATGCCATGCCATGGATGATCTACAACGGGCGCGAGGCGACGTGGAAACCCCCGTCCACTGCCAGACCTCTGGGAACCCCCTGGCAAGAGCCCCTAGACCTGAGAGAGGTCGGAGGGCTGGCTTGGCTGGCTTGGGGGGCTGGTCTTTGGGTTTGGGACCTGTGAGAGACGACAATCAGGGCCACCTCAGGACGGGAGGACCCCTGGGCACTGGCGCTGAGATGCGCCCAGTGGAGCATCGACGACAGGGGCTTTCGAGCACTGGCGCGCTGGCGCTGGGACATGTCAGTCTGTCTCATCAGAGAGTTGTTGCTGTTGTCAGTTGTATCGACGGGGCCGAGTGGGTTATGGGAGAATAGGAGCCCCGAAACTGCCCTGAGAAAGGGAAACACGAAGCGAGCAATAGCCTGGACAATAGGCCGCCGAGTGGAGAGCCGTCTCCCTGAGATGCCCGGTCACTCTCTCCTATGTTGCAGACTGGTGAGTTTCGGCTTCAGGAACTATCAAAACTCACCTGCGGGAACTTGGCGTATCCGCGGTACACTCCCGTCATGGAAAACGTGCTCTCCCTGAAGATCCAAGAACGCCGTCGTCTTTGAGCCGGTCGGTCGTTGCCAGAACTACTACGTACGTAGGCTACGACAAAGACACAGCGCGGGAAGCCAAAAACCTCGTCTTAGACGGAGGGGAATGTGATTGTCCCGATGATGGCTCGGATGGATCAGAGCTAAAGCCTTGGAGATGGACGGACCACGGCGGGCTACGGCCTACGGGGGACCAGCCCCGGCGCCATGGCCTGACAAGGGGAGCCCTGGGAAGGTGCGTTGGGGCCCCACTCCTGCCACCCCCCCTTGTCTGAAGAGACGCGTCTTTCGTGTCGCGCTTTTCCATTTAAGGAAACATTGTAAACAAATGCGTCACTTCTCGTGGACGCGCTCCTGCCCCAACCTGCCCCAGCCTGCCTTGTTCGCCTCTCAAGCGCGCACCAATTTGCTCGATGCTCCCCCGTCAGTGGCTTCCCTGTCCCGTGTCCCGGCCTCTCCCCACCGCACCTCCCCTGCCTGGTCGTCCCACCCGCGCTTGCCCTCTCGCTCTCCCCTCCCACTCCCACTTGCTGGCTCGTTCTTTGCGCCCAGGAGGTAGGTTTTGGCGACTCCCCACTGCATTTTACGGGGGGTGCCCTTCTAAAACTAAACGGGCCCAGCCAAACCAACCGTCCATCAACTGCCAGCGTGCGCCCGCCCGCCTAACACGCGCAATCCTCGCTCGAGTCCTGGATCTCTCTTCTAGGTTGTCTTGTCCATCCATCATCTTCTCTTCTCGCCCTTTCAATTCCTCCCACACCCTCTGGGTCTTTTCCCAACTTTTCCAGACAAGCCCAAGTGCATACCAGCCCGATTCGCCACTACCACTCGTTGTCCTTTCGACCTGATATCCTGAGTCACCAGACCCCGTTGGAGGATCCACGCTATGCCCTGAGAAAGGGTTCTTGGTTTCAACGCAGCCACACGAGGGGTTCTTTTTCTTGCACCCGACAAACCAGGACGCACACGCAAAGACAAGAGACGACTCACTTTCGCGGGTGTTTGGTTCGTGTCAGGACGCCGATGCCGACGAGCGCTATGGTGTAACTGCCCACACTATCTTCTCCCCGTTTCTTGAATCCGTCCACCCCCGGAGCGAGGACGACGACGCCTACGCGCGACAAGACTATAGTTCGGACAACAAGCACTCCTACTACTACCGAGTAGTTCCAACCTCCATCCCCTTCTTCCCCTCTTGTCAACACTCACCTTTGCTCTGTCACAACTTGTTCATATTATCCCGGTCCGCCTTTTTTGGCTGCCTGCTTGACGAGATCACTTCTTCGCGACCCGACTGCTGCCTGCACTCGTTGCAAAACTGCCTGCCTGCTCTAGTGTTCGATCTGCCTCCGGTTTCCGAGTCATGATATGACCTCTGGCGTCCCAGTGAGACTGGCACAGCTTTTCGCGATTTTGTAGGGCATCGCTTCGAGCTACTTCTCTCACCTCTTCGATTCGCCGTTCACGCAGCTCTGTTTGGCCATTCACCAATCTTCGGCCGACGACCGAGCCTCGACTTTCGATTTCGCCCCTACTGGATTCTTACCTGCCTTCTATCTCGAATTATAGAGAATAAGGACTATTGCACACACAACCTTAGTACTGCTTACGTGGGCATTCCTCTTCTGCTGGCTGCCCGCGATACCCCCGAACGCTCAGCATTCCACGCACACAATGTCCTTCTCCAACAGCAGCGGTGGCACACTGGCCCTCCCGTCGCCAACACACGCTCACCAGATCGACGTCACATCAGCTGTGCGCACGCTGCGACGGTCTATCTCACGATCTCCCTCTTCAAAGTTCCTGTCGCGCTCCAACACGCAGAGCCCCGACAGCCCGCACCACACTTCCCCTCAATCGCCCTGCCGCCGACTCGGCTCAACACCGCAGCATCAACAACCTCTGTCACCGCACGCTCGCTCAGCACCGCCTCACGCTCACGGCGCCGGCGCGCACCAGGCCATATTCACACCTTTCCGCCCGAGTGTCAGACTATCACTGCGATCTGCCAAGGCGGCAAAGACGTCTCCTTCAAGGCCCTTGACACGAGCGCGTGCATCACCAAAGAGTCCTCTGAAGAGAGCGCTTAACATGGCACCCGATAGCGGTAACTCACTACCCATGGTGCCCACACCCTCTGTCATTGAATCATCGGGGCAGGAGAACAACACGCTTGGAGCCACAAGCCCCAAGAGCTCTGAGCAGCGCCACAGCGTGCACCTCGACGTCTCGGGCTCTTCGCAATCTCCTTTCAAATCCTTTGATACTAACAACGACAACTTCATGGTTTCAAACAACTGCCCGCTGAAGCGGAGCGATGCGACCATGAATCTGGACCAGCCCAGCCAAGGAAGCCCGGTGGCTAAGCGACGGAGCTTGCATGGAATCACAGGACTGGGCCAGAACGAGGATCAGAACATTTTCGGTTCAAACACAACATCTTCACAGAGCTTTTATATCCACGAAGACTCCGTTGCTGAATATGAACTCTCCGCTAATGGCGGCGCCCCCTTGCGCGAGCCACTACCTTCTCCTACACCAACGACGACGGTTCCTAAGAGGTCGTCTTCGCTACGGAAATCAACTCTTCAGCAACGGTATGGCGAGCGTGGGTCTTGGGGCAGGCGATCGGGCGAGAGACAGCTTGCTCAGATCAGCTCTGAATTCTCACCAAGTCGGAGCCGACCACGACTCTCTCTGGATCAGTTCGTCCCTCCCGCCGTGCCTCAAGAAAGCCCCTTCATTTCAACCACACCTACCTCTAAGCCGCCCACTTTCTCTGGTGACAGGACTTTCCAGCCTCACCCCCTCTCCAAGACTCTCACAACCTCCTCTTCTGGCAATTCCCTGACGGAGGAGACACCCATCTATGCTCCGGTCGCACGAGTACCAGATCGCCCCAGACCGCACTTGTTTTCTCGGTCCTTGCCTCTTAATGCGACGCGACCGACAAGGCCGAGTGACCCCTCGAGGGCGATGGCGACCCCGAACAAGTCGCAGCTGTGGGTTGGCGCCTTCAGCTCTACAGGTCTCATTTCCAAGGTGAACCGAAACCCAGAAGAGGAGGCGGACAAGAAAATGGCACCGCCAGACACTCCATGCAAGAAGCACTCGAACCCCTTCGCCACCTTTCCTCCACCAGCAGGAAGTGCCCTTAAGAAGAGGGGTAACAACCGGAATTCTTTTGGAGGCATACCTTCTACGCCTTTTAACCCTATCGGCGCCCCGGCTCCCAACAGCTTTGGCAACCCTGGAAAGGGCTTGGCCATCTTCCAGCGTGGCAATGCCTCCCGAAGCTCACGCCGTAGCAGCATCCTCAGCTTGGATGGTGAGGAGCACAAGCTCTTTGGTGAAACCATTGACTTTTCAAACCCCATGGAGGGTGATGCTCCTCCCACCCCCACAAAGAACAATCTCACTCCTAGCCTGAGCAAGGTTAGCGAGAAGTCATTCGAGTGCCCCAGTGCCAACCAAAGCCCAAGTGCAAACCGGACTCTTCACGCCCCCACACCCATTGTCGGTTCAACAATACCTCGAGAAGCAACTTGTAAGTCGGTCCTCACGAAGCCGAACGCCGCGGATGGCATGGTCGACGATTCAGATCGGCTTGCCACCCTGAAGCGTCGGCATTCCCCTTCACCTCCTTATTCTTCGCTCAGTCGCTCAAGAGCCCAGCGTGGGCTTCACTCCCCTTCCTTTCTCAGCACATCTCTTATGCCTTGTCCATTGATTTCTCGTGAAGCATTTACTAAGACAAACCTCTCTGATCCAGCGAGCCCTCTTGATGGACGCCGTACACCACAGACTCCTCAGGAGAGCCTCCTCCCCCTCGACACCAGCCGACTTTCGATCTCGCAGACCAGCGAGAGCTATTCCGACATGCCGCCTCCCGTCACACCTACAGCAGGACGGGACCTTCGATCCTCCACTAGCCTTCTTGTTACACCGGTCAACGCCCGCACGAGCAATCTTGATGTTGATGCAAGCTTGAATTCCCGATTCGACAAGGTTGAACAGATTGGCAAGGGCGAGTTTTCCACAGTCTACCGGGTGACCAAGGCGGATCACGGACACATGAACTTTGATGGCCTGTCTACGACGCCATGCTCCCGACCTCGTAGCCCCGCAAAGGGTCAGGTTTATGCCGTGAAGAAGAGCAAGCACCCCTACCATGGACCTCGAGAGCGGGAGATTAAGGTTCGGGAGGCACGCATCCTGCAGGCTCTGTCTCATGCGGAGCATGTGGTCAAGTACTATGATGACTGGGAGCACAACTTCCACCTGTACATCCAGACAGAGTTCTGCGAGGAGGGCACACTTGACAAGTTTCTGGGCAACGTTGGGCAAGGCGGTCGGTTGGATGATTTCCGCATCTACAAGATCCTGCAGGACCTTTGCTTGGTAAGTTTCGCTGATACACGCCGTACGACTATGCAGCTAACCTTGGGGACAGGGTCTGAAGGAGATTCACGATGCGGGGTTCATGCACCACGATTTGAAGCCAGCCAACATTCTCATCACGTTTGAGGGCGTTCTCAAGATTGGCGACTTTGGTTTGGCCCAGGCTTGCACATCTACTGAAGGTGTCGACGTGGAGGGTGATCGCGAGTACATGGCTCCAGAGATGCTCAAGGGCAAGGCGCGTCAAGCTGCCGATGTCTTCTCACTTGGACTCATCATCCTCGAAACGGCAGCCAATGTCGTGCTCCCGGACAACGGTCCCACGTGGATTGCCCTGCGGTCGGGTGACCTCTCCGAGGTGCCGAGTCTCACCTGGACACCGTCCATCGAGGTCCAACGAGACGCCACAGGAAACCCTACCGAGTCGGCTCACAGCGATGATTTCACAAGCGGAAAGACGCACGATCCTAGCAACCTGTTTGGCTCGTTTAAGCGATCGGAACTTCAGCAACCCCCTGAGTTCATGGTTAATGCCATGCACACCAGCTCACTCGATTCGATTGTCCGAATGATGACGGCACAGGAGCCTGATGAGCGACCTACGGTGCATCAGGTGCTCGAGCTTGAGGGACTGCGGTGGGTTAGCGAGCATCGGGCCGCCCCGGCGACGGTATACGAGGGAAACTGGGGACCGGCCGAACTGTTCCCCGTGTCCATCGCGGGTGACAGCGACACTGAGATGACGGATGTTTGAGGAACATTGGGATTTATTTGAACCTGCATAGGATGGGAATTCCACCATCCCGGCGTATTGGACCGGAGCAGTTGACCAAGGAATGGCTCAATATGCTCCGACTGGGTATAGGGAAAATGAGGCAACTGGGAGGATTTTGTGCCTCGATACACCCACCAACTTTCTACCACACCAAACCACGAAACGACACGACGGTACGACGAGAAATGGAAGACGTCAGCGGGAGGCTGCTGTTTGCTAGGCGTTTTGTTGAGTCGGTTGTTTACAGTTCGAACCGCAAATCATTGCTTTCAGGCATAGCTACGACACGATACCGAGCCGACTACCTATTAAACCTGCCGACTCTTTTTCTTCTTCTTTTTACATAGCCCCCGGGCGATGACACATATTGACAATGTGCTCAGCCTCGGAAGGATAGCTGAAGCATTTGCGTCTCCGAGAAGGGGACTGCGTGTACGAAATACCCCGGAAGGAATTAGACATGTTGCGAGTACATGGATACGGGAATTAATATTGCAAAAGTTCGGCATAGCTCTGCAAGGGATCAGCAGAGAAAGGGACAGGATGCGGAACGGACGGATAAAAAGGTTTCTCACAGGATTGCATCAAGCCATTGATTGAAGGAGCGGAAGACGGATACTATTGTTGAGTTGAGAGGTGGAATCATGTAAATTATAGAAATGGCTCGTCGAGTATACTTTTGAAGCCCAGGAAGGACACCCAGAGGAAAGGCCTCGTTGGGAATGGGCAGCAGCAGCTGGATTCATAGCTGACGGAGGAGGTTGATCTGATAGTTGGTGATGATTCTGACGACGAAATGGCATGAATATGATATGACCAGTTCAAGTATAAGTGCATTATCTGAAGTGATTGTGATGCAAAGAGCTGCAACTTGAGGTTCTGCCTATCTTGTCTGATAAAGCCCAACACGCCATACACGTTATGTAAGTCGGGTACTGACTGTGTAAGGCGGGGTCTGGACATGACGATACACTTGTACTCACTCATCCAACCACGACGAGATATCTCATTGAAAGACCACACGACAGCCGAGGTTACAGGCACACAACAAGCTAATTCAACCAAACCACCACTTGCTCAACCATGACAGTCCCCGCGCCGCTTCAAGGACAGGCAGAGCTGCCCAGTGTCGAGAGCACAAGGTCATACTGGCATCGGCAGCCATCGGAGAAGTTGCTGGGCCATCGGACCACGGCAGACCTCCCCGCCACGGCAGACGTGGTCGTCGTCGGCAGCGGCATCACGGGTGCGTTTGCGGCGAGGGAGCTGGTCAAGGGTGGCAAGAAGGTGGTGCTCCTCGAGGCGAGGGAGGCTTGCTGGGGAGCTACAGGACGGGTGAGTAGATGGGCGTCTTGAGTCTTGCCGAGTTATGGGTGCCTTTATTGGAACTGTGCTAACAACTTGCGCAGAACGGTGGTCACTGCCAGCCATTCATCTACGCTGCCAAACCACCAGTCTCCCGCTTCGAGCTGGGCACCTACAACTTCCTCCGCGACCTCGTCGCCGAGAACGAGATCCCTTGCGACTGGGAGACCGTCGGGGGCGTCCACGTCCTCCCCTCCAAGTCGGTGCTCGACCTCGTGTCCAAGCACCTCGACCGTCTGAGGCGAGAGTTCCCCGATCTGGCCGACCAGGCCAGGATCGTCACCAACGAAGAGGAGCTGCAGAAGATGCGCGTGCCCCAGGCATTTGCTGCCGTCTATCAGCCTAATGCCGCCAAGCTATGGCCGTACAAGCTCGTTGCCTGGGTCTTTGAGCGTCTCCTCAGTGAGAACGACTCGAGCGTCTTCAACCTCCAGACAAAGACGCCAGTCCAACACCTGCAGCGTGTGGGAGATTCATGGGCTCTGCACACACCTCGCGGACAGATCACAGCAAAGTCGGTGGTTCTGGCCACAAACGCCTACACCTCTCACCTCCTCCCCAAGCTCACGGGTCTGCTAGTCCCCGTCCGCGGACAGGTCTGCGCCCTGACTCCACCTGGAGACAGCTCGCCTCTGCCGCACACTCACGTGTGGGAAACGCCTACTGGTGGCGATGACTACCTCATACAACGGCCTTCGGGTGAGCTTATACTCGGTGGTGAGAGGCTGGGTGTGCCCGAGAGAGAGGTTGGTGTGTCGCGAGACGATTCCGTCGACCCTGTCATCGGCCAGCGGCTACGGGGTGCTTTGCACGAAGCAGTCAAGCTCAAGGCGCCTGGAAAGACCGAGGAGGCTACTCTTGACGCCACGTATGAGTGGACGGGCATCATGGGTTACTCGAGGGACGGGTACCCCTGGGTCGGCCAGTTGCCTGCAGCCCTCGGCGGCGAAGATGGCGGGTTGTGGATAAGCGCTGGATACACGGGCCACGGGATGCCGGTAGCAGCAAGATGTGCTGTCGCTGTGGCCCATGAGATATTGGGAGTCAAGGGAGGTGTTGAACTCCCGGTCGAGTACCGTATCCACGGAGGAAGGGCCGATAAGGCGAGGATTATGGTGATCCCGACAACGCTGGAGGAGGAGATCAAAGCCGTCATCGGAGATATCTGACATGTAGACTTGAGGCCAAGAATAGCGATATATAGACTGTGGATATAGAGTCCCCAAGTGAAAAGCAAGACATGAATCAAGTCATTCCGAATCCGTTTATGTGACCGCCCAAAACACTTCCTCAGTACCCGAAACCCACGAAGCCTTCATATTAGTACGTCAAATCTCCAGATAGTTTCGGCTTCGCCTCCAGTCATCATCATCACCACCTTGCTGTAATACTATAGAGGACCCGCAGACGTGCCGAGGGTCACGCCCTGCGAGAAAACACAACGGATTAGCATGCACGCATATCGCCGCCGCCGACCTACAGCTTGGCGCGCACCTCTCGGCCGTTGCTGACCTCACGCTGAGCCCGCTCGCGGAGCGCCTTGCGGAGAATCTTGCCAGACTGGGGGTTGACATGTGTTAGTTGAGACTGAATGTGTATCAAGAGAAGGGGGCTTACAGGAATCTTGGGTATGGCGTCGACGAACACCACGCCGCCTCTGAGTCGCTTGTGTCTCGCTACACGCGTGGCTAGCCAGTCGGCGATGGCCTGTTCTGTCGTATCCTTGCCACTGGGCGTCTTGACGATGTAAGCGCGCGGCAGTTCCTCGCCGTCGATGACGACTCCGATGACAGCAGCGTCAGCGACATCCTCTCGCTCTAGGAGGATAGACTCGAGTTCGGCTGGAGCGACCTGGAACCCCTTGACCTTGATCAACTCCTTCACCCGGTCGACGATGTGGAAGAGTGTGCCTTGTGCATACTCTTCCACGTAAGCAACATCTCCTGTACGAAGCCATCGAGTTCCATCCGAGTCCAAAACGAAGGCCTCCTGTGTTGCAGTAGGATTGCGCCAGTACCCGCGCATCACCGTGGGACCCGTGATCCAGAGCTCACCCGAAGTGTTCGCAGTCGTGATCTCGGCCCCCGTCTCGATGTTGGTTAACCTCGCTTGGCAGTCAGGCATGAGCTCTCCAACCGCAGAGCTGGAGGGCTTGTTGGGATCCCACGACAGTGCCGTGCAGGTCGCTTCCGTCATGCCCCAGCCTTGCCGTACTACCGAGACACCTCGGGGCATCATGCTGTTAATCTCACGCTGCGTGTCCTTTGCCAATGGCGCTGCCCCGGAGGCAATCATGTCGATACTGCTAAGGTCAGCGCGCCGGGCCAGCGGGTGCTTGGACATGAGAATGAGAATAGGCGGGACGGCGAGGAGCTTAGTGATGCGCAAGGTCTGAATGTGAGCAAGCATCTTGGGGAAGTCGAACGAGGGCATGACATAGACGGGGATCCGCTCGTAGGGGAAGCAAGTGATGAAGTAGCCTTGACTAAAGGCGTGATACATCGGCAGAAAGCAGAGAGCGGCGGCACGGCGGGTGCGAATCTCGTACTCTGAGTTGAGCTTCTGAAAGCTAACGACTCCGAGGCCATTGGCAACGTGATTGTAGTGTGATATTTCGACGCCTTTGGGCATTCCAGTCTGCGAGTTGTCAGTGCACGTCAGGAAGCCATCGAAGCAAGCCTTACCGTCCCAGAGCTATAGTTGAGAGTGCAAGTGACATCCTTGGAATTGCTTGGCTCAGCCCATGCAAACTCTTCACCCTTTGCCTTGGACGAGATGAGTTCAGTCCAGTGACGACTGCCCCCGCGAGGCTCTGCTTCGAGAACTGGCGAGTCTGGCCATGTCGAGTCAAACATGAAGACTTGATCACTCTTCATGCCTGCCTGAGCCGCGGCAGCCAAAGAAACGTCCAGGACTTCCTCGGCAGCAATCATGAATGAGGCCTGGCTATCCTTGAGCTGAAAGGCCAACTCTCGGGTGACCGAACTCGGGCCTGCCCCTGTAAAGACGCCACCGGCCATCCATATCCCAAACACGATAGTAGGGAAGAAGATGCTATTGCCCGCAATGAGAAGCACGCGATCCCCAGGTTTGAGCCCATTGTCTATTAGGCCAACGGCAATGCGCTTGGAGAGGAGACGGGCATCGGAGTAGGTGAGGTAGTGCGTCTCAGGGCGATCGGGGTCGATCCAAGCCTTGTTGCTGGAAATAGGAGCAGAAGGAGAACCGAAGACCCATTGCTGTATAGAACAGTTGGGAACCGTGACGGAGAAGCGCGACTTGATTGGCATGGTGCAAGCTTCTTGCGAGGATGAGAGGATGTAGCTTGGAGAAGGAGGAGGAGTAGGAAAAGAGGGAGATAGGAGGTTGAGGCAGAGGAAGGAGAGGAGGGGGTTAAGAGACTCAATTAGGAAACAGCGCACTCATTGATCCATTAAAGGAAGGAACGGGATGGCAGTTATTGATGAGCCTTAGATCGGTCTTCTCTGAGGCTGAAGTCTCTCCTTTCTCGACTCTCGGGACGTCTTTTTTCACTTGCTGGCAATTGAAGCGAGCTGCGCCGCCAGATGAACCAGTCCAATAATTGCAGCCGTGGCTGGGGGATATTGTGCCTATAATTCTATACAATAAATAAGCCTACCCGGGCTTGTCTCTTCTCGACCTGGGCTGGGCTGGGCTCGAAACGGGCTAAAATTAGTCTCAGCCATCACAGCGCCGGCTCCCTACGCCAGAACTGGGACCCCCCGCATCACGGAAACTGAGAGATGAGAGGTCGCTCACGAGCCGACGAACCAGCATGAACCGCGTTCGAGAGGGCGCTTTCAGGATGTTCGCCCACCGGGTGGCCAGCGGGCTCCGTGTTATGAAGCCTCGAGGGGCCACAACATGAGCCGCTGTGCCACACCACCGCCCAATACAATGTCCTGTCTCAGAGCGACGAGACAAGCCTGTAGCCGAAGGACTGTGTGTGTGTGTGTGCTGGTGCTGCCCAGACACCGAAAGTTCAGGCCCGTCCAAGTTACGTACTTTGACTTTGATGTTGGGCTGACGGGACGACGCGAAGGCCCTTTAAGCTTATATGGACCCTGTACACCGTCGTCTAAGTCACGGCACGTGAGGAAGCGAGTGAGATGGTCATCAAGAGAATAATCAGAAAATCCGCTCTGACGTCTCACCAAGACCAGGCACGCACGGCAAGGTGACAGCCGAGCCCGTGGTGGTTCAGGGCTGATCATGACAAGGCTCCTCAACCGGAGGTGGCCCAATGTTCTGTGCTGACCGCCGCACAATGCCCTCATCTCGCATCGAGTCTGAACAAGAGGTGAGCCCAGACGGTCAAGGTCAAGCACGACATGACAAGACCTGCCCAGTAACATGTAGCTGTGGCAATCAGCAGCTGCGGGGAGACATTGGCAGATTGCGCGCGGGCAGCTGGACCGAGATGCGGTGCCACGCGTGCAATCCTTTGATGGTGTGAAAGGACGGGATTGGAAATGTGTTGGCAGAAGGAGATATCTTCGGTTAGCAAGGAGACGAGAGAACCCTCCCCGTTACCCAAGCTCATATGACCTCCTTTGCCCTATGTCACGATAACATCCTCTCTGTAAAGTTCCGGTAAGCGAGGGCTTGAGCGACAAGGAAGCGATATCAAGGTCGATGGTATCGATACACTCGCCAACACGGCCACTGAACGGAGTTGCTTCTAGAAACGGGCGGTGTTGCGAGTTGTTTGGGTGGCGAATTAGCAGAGATGCAGCTGGACTACGGATTGAAGTAAACGTAGTTTGGGAAGATTCGGTTCACTACATGCGAGAATTCCCATTAGTTGGTAGAACATGAAAGACAACCTGAATAATGAGAATCGACTCAAGATGGATGGGTGCAACAACAGCAGAAGCGGTACGTACCGTCGGGCCAATGCTAAGTACCGGCTAAACCCGACATTCAGCCGAGTTCACCAATCACAGATGCCCATTTTACAAGCAGCTCCAATTCGATTGCTTCGTTCTACGACGGGCGACATTTTGACAAGACCCAGACGACCTCACGATCGCCTCGAAGCCGACCTCCTCCCCCGACGACGACGACGCCGCTCCGCTCTTCCAATCTCCGTCACAATGGCGAGCAAGATCACCCCCCTCCTCCGATCCGCCCTCCGGCCGGCGTGCCGGGCTGCCCGCCCCCAGACCCGAGCCGCCTTCTCCCTCTCAGCCCGCCGACCGAGCGACTCCCTCATGGTGGTAAGCAACCACTCCCCCGTCATCGTCAATTGGCGCTCCCAATTGCGGCCATGCACGCATCTACCGAAGTGCAAAGGCCTTGATCCGTGACTGGAGCGTGTCTGACGCCTTTTTCCGTGTACCACAGCATCGCAACACCAAGGACAACAACTCCGAGCTCCCCTTCAAGTTCAACGAGAAGAACCAGGCCGTCATTGCCGAGATCATCAAGAAATACCCCCCGCAGTACAAGAAGGCCGCCGTCATGCCCCTGCTCGACCTCGGCCAGCGCCAGCACGGCTTCACCAGCATCAGCGTCATGAACGAGGTCGCCCGCCTCCTCGAGATGCCCCCCATGCGAGTCTACGAGGTTGCGTCCTTTTACACCATGTACAACCGAACCCCCGTGGGCAAGTTCTTTGTCCAGATCTGCACTACTGTACGTTGCTCCCTTACTGCTCAACCCGGGAACTCAATGGCACGCATCTGGGAATGGCAATTGCTGCTCCGCTCGGCTGTGGCCGTATCGGATGGTTTCTCGGATCTAGGCGGATAGACGTCATTGAAGACCCGGACAATAAAGAAGCATGAAATCAACTGACAATTTCTTCGTTAGACCCCTTGCCAGCTCGGAGGCTGCGGTTCCGACGTCATTGTCAAGGCCATCAAGAACCACCTCGGCATCAATCAGGGCGAGACCACAGCTGACGGCCTCTTCACCATCCTCGAGGTCGAGTGCCTCGGCGCCTGCGTCAACGCCCCCATGATCCAGATCAACGACGACTACTACGAGGACCTCACCCCCGAGTCCGTCGTCGACCTTCTCAAGGCCCTCAAGGCCAACGCCACTGCCACCGATCCCTCCACCGTCAGCGTCCCCAAGCCTGGCCCCCTCAGCGGCCGAAGCACATGCGAGAACAGCGCCGGCCAGACGAACCTGCTCGCGGAGCCCTGGGGAACTGAGACCACACGGTCCGACTTGTAGAACTACAATCCAATATCAATTCATCTTTTTTTAGGTTCAAGGGCATGGAATATCAGAGGCAGGTGATGGAAAAAGAGCCGCGCGGGAGGAGGCAACGACTGTACATAACACTGCTTTGAATGTCATCCATGGTATAGAACATTTGGATTTCATCAAGAGACTACGTGAGATAATCAACTGTGTGGTTTTCCTGCTTCATTGATTCTTGCCTTCACTCATACCCACGTGAGAACGTTGCCCGTTTCGAAATATTCAAGTCGCGCCAAAAGGAAACCTCCAAGCCCAAAGATATATATCCAAGTTTTCTCTCCAGATACTACTCACCCACCCGCAAGATCCAGCCGTCTCCGAGTCGCTGGCCATCCTCACCCAGGCCACCCCAGATGAGGATACCATTCTCCTCGAGCTCACCCATGGGCGCACTCGCGATCCATCCTCTCGACTCGGGCAGCTCGTCGCTGTTGTCGTCGTCATAGGGTGCCAGGTCGACCGGAGTCCACTTGCCCTCACCAGTCTTGCGGCCAACAGCTTGCCACATGGCAGCTGTAACGCTGGCGGCTGTCATGCCCAGAGGGGGAACCTGGAACATCCAGACGTCGTCGAGGAACTTGCCCGCGCCGGCATGACCCTCGGAGCTGGGCTCGCGCTCACCCATGGTCAGGACGAGGTACTCACGACCACCACCCACGGTGATGGCCTCGAAGGATGCGACGCTGCGAGGCTCAGGCCATACCTGAGAAGGCTCGGCGTGGATCTCTGTGGTCTCAGAGTTGGGGTCGCTCTGCAGGATGGTCTGCCAGCCACCCCGGGCGCGGACGGAGACCTCGCCCTTGGAGCCCTTGTCATCAAAGGTCTCGACTTCGAGATGCAGGAAGTCCAGCTGTCCTCCAAGCTCCGCCTCACCATCGAAGCCACCGAATCGGAAGAGACGGCTCTTGCTGACGCAGATGGCAGTGCCGCCTCTAGCAGGGCCAGGGGCGGCTGGGAGCTCGCTCCAAGTGCGATCATGGACATTGAAGCCCCAGATGTCGTTGGCGCGCTCACCGCTGGCGAGGCAGCCGGCGTGGATGAAGAATGTGCCGTAACCGTTAGACTCCTCGTCAACGGCATCTTCAGCGACATTGCCAACAATGGGGTCCTGAGGGATACCGGTCTTGGAAGTGTCGCCCAGAGCCCACTCCTGCCATGTCTCGGGCTGCTTAGGTCGCTGGGAAGCGAAATCTCGAGGGCGGTCGATAGCGGCGGCTGTATGATAGCTTCGGGGGGCGGGATGGGGGATAATGTTGCCGCC
Organism: Fusarium protoensiforme; assembly: GCA_011320165.1. Taxonomy (NCBI): domain Eukaryota; kingdom Fungi; phylum Ascomycota; class Sordariomycetes; order Hypocreales; family Nectriaceae; genus Fusarium; species Fusarium protoensiforme. The sequence continues at coordinate 8,969 of JAANQP010000434.1, read as the reverse complement.
CTTGACAGCGGGAGCTGGGTCAAGATATGACCAATTGTTGGAGCGGGTGTCGAATACCCAGACACGGCCAGCCTCCTCGAGAGGCGTCATGTCAGGACCGCCGCGGCCGCCAAAGAGGAAGATGCGGGATCCAATGACGGCGGTAGCATGGCCGACTCGCGGGGCCGGCACATCGCCAAGCTCCGGAGGCTCGGGGCCGGCGGGCTCTTTGCCCTTGGCCTTGCTCTCGGTTTTCTCAGCTGGAAGCCCGGGTGAGGCGAGAGGAACATCATGGAGGGGCTTTTCAGCGCCAGGCTCATCAGATTCGTCGTCGGAAGATTCCTCTGACTCCTCCTCTGACTCCTCCTCTGACTCCTCTTCTGGCTCCTTTGCCTTGGCGGGTGCCTCGGTGGTTACGGGAGCTTCGGGCTCTACCCTTCGCTCATCGGGCTTCGCGGCGACAGGCTTGATCTTGTAGTAATCGGCACCGGCACTACTCCAGGGCAAGGTGACGACGTGCATGCAGTTGTCGACGGGCTCACGGGGCTCGATCTCGCCGCCAAAGATGTAGGCGGAGCCGTGGACGATGTTGAGAGAGTGGGAAGAGCGGGGGACGGGGGGAACCTCGATGCGCTCCCAAGTGCCCTTGATGGCGTCCCTGCGCGGGGCACCTCCTACAGCGGGTACAGAGGGCATGGGCATGGAAGGGAGGTTCTGCGAGACATTGTGCAAAATGTCGGTGGTACGACGCTTGAGCAGAGAGAAGGACTCCATGGCGGGCGTCGGTTTGGCGTGGATGCGCAATGAGGCCGGAGGGCCTAGCTTGAATGTGAGCGAAAACGGTCCCTGTGGGAGTTGTAAACGACAACGTTGATTGTTCGATGGCGATGGTGATGATGTAGGAGGAGAGAATGGAAAGGTGGATGACCTGTCAGCCGCGGGGAAGAAAGCTTACAGGACACGAGGTGAGATTGGATGTTGGATCTGAAGACGTCGAAAGTGGAAGTCCGAGAGAGAGTGAGCAAGAGTGACAACGATAACGAAGGGGATGACGTAGGTCTCTGGCGATTGGGGACCAGGGGACTGTTAGATATTTACGGGACCTTTCCAATCAATTGCAAACGACGCGACCTGTCGGCAGAGGCAGAGGGAGAGGCGCAGACGACGGAGGATGATGCTTTCTCTCCTGCTGTTCACATCTGACAATTCTAGACCTTGTAGACATCCATTAGCCGGTTGCAAGCAAGTCGCAAACCGACCGCCGAAAGAGGGGACATCTAGTGGGGTGCTCCGTACAGTAAGCTCTTAGTAGCGGCGGCGCCGGGGGTTCTGGGCTATCGATTTTCAGGGTCTATTTTGGGTTCGTGGCCGTAGGATGTATCTTGTCTTGGCTGAGGAATGGATCGCCTTTACTGCTCGCAAGCATTATCTGTCTGCAAGTCTTATTGGCAAGAGCTGAACTATACTGTGAGCTGCAGTCGTTCCAACGGCTGCTCCGCCTCAAAGGATATGGCCTGGGGCTTAAGCTGGTCAAGGTGATTTGCCCAACTCCAAGCCACATTGGTATTCGCGGTCCTTGCGCGGCAGTCTCAATCCGGGCGTGAGATGCCACAGCCTCAAACCGGAATAGCAAAAACTTGGGTGTGTTATCGGTGGTTTATAGCCTTTTAATTCTTTGATACTGGTCAAAGGTGGGCTTAAGTGTGAGAAGAGGGTTTGGTTTTGAGTGTATTGACGGAGTCAACTACTTGACCAGGCACTGAGCACCATATGTGCTGTAAAGGTGGCAGAGAAAGGCTTGAAACCCCAGTTCTTCCTCTGGCCGCCTCGTTGCCTGGCACTTGTTGGTGTTCCGCCATCCGTGGCAGTGCAGACAGAGCCTGATGCAGCTTCAGCTCATAACCAACCCTTGACTTTCATCTGATGGTCAAGGCGGTAGTTAGTGCTCGGCTCGGGACGGGCCTATTCCGATGAGATTGGATGGATGAAAGGCCGATAACGAAACAAGTACGGATATCCTTACTCAATCGATCAATCTGTCTCCAACCTTTCTGCCGCGGCAAAGATTGAATCACGATTCGTCCATGTTGGTCAACAAGCAAGGGTCTTGACACTCTGCATGGGCGGAACGTCCCCCATGTCTCACTCGTCAGGCAATTGGTTGCCCCCTGCCGCGCGAGCGCGCGGTTACAGCCATCGAGTACCTGCCCCGTCTCGACTACAGCCTCAGCAGCTGAACAGGCTCTCTTATTTCCATCGCCATCTCTCAATTCTTGCGTAGTAGCAGATGCCATCGCACTCATCCAGTCCAAGCCCCGGGACATTTCGCCGCCAAAACTGTCACGCCGCCTGACTAGACGCTCATAGCTCCACGCCCATGGAGGAAATATACCAAAAGATCGCCGAGTTCAACCCGCAGCGTCCAAAGCAGTCATCCGAGGTTGTCACCCAATTTGAGGTAACCGAGCTCTGGCGCAATGACGACACGGGCATCGTCAATGCCTACGATGTTATCATTCCTGTTCAAAACGTGCCTACGTGGCTAGCCTTGGAAACACGGCCCTCCGCCTCAGTAGGAACCGAGACCTTGGTCCTGCGCCTCGTTTGGCCCGAGTTTGACATGGATGAGCACCGTGTCGACCTGCCAGGCGCTATCAAACAGTTGCTGCTGGAGAGGTTCGGCCTCGAGCTGGCTTACGATTACTTCCCGAGTTGCCTCGCCGGCGCCAGCGCCTTTCCCCAGGTGGTAAAGCCGGACAGAGACGAGCAAGCATTCGCCTTTTGCTATCTGCCCAAGATTGCCGCCATATGGTCACATAGTTGCTTCAGGCCGCCGTTGGTCCGTCAAAGTGTCACGAACGGGATTCTATTAGCCCAACGGAAAGAGAGAGATACTATAAAGCAATTCCTTAAGAGCGAGAGCAAATGGCAACTGTCCACTGCCAGCCACGACATGTTCCCTGCCCTCCTCTGCAGTCTCATGCTCCACAGCCAGATCGAGTTCACACAAGGCAAGATAAAGAACAACATCCAGGCGGTTGAGGGGAGGACGGGATACACCGACTTCAAGACCAAACGCAAACACCTGGCGACTGGGGAGCTGGCAGATGTGGCTGCCAAGATCACCGATTATTCCTCTCGATTGGCTAGCACGGATAGGAAGAGTAAGACACTGGAGAACCTGATGGAATTTACCCAACGGACCATCAACTCGGGCCAAAGAGTAGTCTCTGAGGGAGACAAGATCATGAAGAATCACATTCAAGTGCTCCAAGAACGGTTGAAGATGCAGGTCGTGGATAGGGAGTACACCCTACAGCGGGCGCAGATCCAGAACGAAGTGGTACGTTGATTCGCAGGTGAACAGGGAAGAAGCAAGCTAACAAGACCCCCTCAGCTCTTGAGTCTAATGTCTATGAACTACAGCCTTTCCAACACCCTCATCTCGATATCCACCCTTCGCGATGCCGCCTCCATGAAGACGCTGGCCTTTGTCACCATGTTTTTCCTACCTGGCAGCTTCATATCGGCGCTGTTCTCGACCGACGTCTTTGACTGGGACGGAGTCAAGAAGGGGGCCATCGGAGTCCCGGCCACACCGCAGTTCGGGCTGTACTGGGCCATCACGGTCCCTCTGACCGTCGTCACCTTCCTGCTGTACTTTCTCTGGGCAGAGTGCTCCAGCTACGAGCGCAGTCAGAAGCGGGAGTGGAAGAAGTGGGAGAATTGGGGGCTGTCTAGCAGCGAGAGCCTTGATTCTGAGCAGTCTCAGTCTCTTCGCGAGGCATTCAAAGAAAACCGGAACAAGGTTATGAGGGAGTACCATGCGTTTATCAGGAGAGGGCGGGGGTCTAGAGCCAAGGATGACTTGCCATGATGCTACAGATCTTACACGTGAGTAGACCTAGAGGAGACACAGTTTTGAACGAATATGCGTGCCTATGATGGGGTAGTCTACTTGATGGACTTGGTGTTGGACGTGGACAAGTGCTTGGATTGGATGCCTATGGATATTTTGTTTATACCCACCATATCTCTAGCTGATAGAGAAGCGAACGATTCATGACATAGTGATAAGCAGCGCCAAAAAGCCCGTGCGTGAGGATTCTAGAAGAACTAGGTAGGAGAAGCTGTTGATCAATACGTAGATAGCGCTGCTTGGTGGATGGAGGGTGGGATATACCAGGAAGCTAGCTGGACCTTGGCCGATGACATGGACAGTTTGCGATCCGTCTTGTCGGGCAATTCTCATCTCGATCGCATCTTGTAAGCGCGATCCCTTACTGTACGCAAACTGCTCTATCGCTAGGCACGTCGTCTGTCTGTCCCACATGACGCAAGAACTTCCAATTGGACGAGTAGCGAGCTCGTCCGTCCATCGACGGTAGTCGTCGTTGGATCGGCGTCGGACCCCTCTCCTCCGTCCTAACAACCAACTAACTCGAGCGCGGTCGAGACCTCCTGCTGCAGCCGCACTTTGCGCCTGCCCGCCGCCAGCTCTGGCTGAGGCATTCTATTCTCTTCCCCCCCATCTTTGACCTTTTTACCTTCTCTCTGATCTCACCCTTTTTATGTATTTCATACCCGCGCGCGTTCGGGCGTTGTCGCGGGTTTTTAGGAGAGCTTCTTTTAGAGGCGGCCCGCCGTCATACTGAACGAACGACCAGCTCAGCTACCTAGTTCCATCCTCCAGCGCCAACCGATGCGGAGCCCGACGTTGGATGCCTGAGTAAAAAAAAGAAGACATCGCGAAGAGAGACAAGACATCGTCACAATACAATGGCTGCGCGTCCAGGGGCTGCGGCTCCGGCTCCAGGGTCTATCGTGCCCGCTCAGTTGGGCTTTCTAGCCATCTTCAACCCCTCGCTTGGCAACACGGACGAGACCATCGACGACCAGATCGTTTACTACGCCTCTGTCACCACCCAGACCTCCTCCCACAAGCGCCGGCGCACACGCGGTCAGCCCACCAAGGACATTTCCCCCGAGGAGCGCAATGAGCGTCTCCGACAGATCGGCCTCGCCCAGGGCATGGCCAGCTTCAGCCGTGGCTTTGCCAATGGTGCGCCCGTAGATGCTATCGACACGGAGAAATCGAGAGTCATACTCCACGAGCTGGAGCCCGGGTGGTGGATTCTTGCCGTAAGATTTGATCATCTTTCCTCTTCTTTGGGGGCCTTTGTTGACCGACATCTCCAGAGCATCGACCTAACCAAGCTGCCTCTTCCTCCACGACTCGCTACTAAGAACAGCGAACCTACCGAAGAACGATATGAATACTCCAGCCGCGAGATGAAGCCTGCAAATCTGTTGCTGAGGGACCTGCTGCGAGCTCACAGCACTTTCCTCATGCATCATGACTCGTCTCTGAGTGCCCTGTTTGTGCGGACCAAGCGAACCAAGTTTGTAACTGTGCTCAGCCGCTACTGGGATCTATTTCTCTCGACATGGAATGTGGCTATGCACGGAAACCCGGCTCGCGATATCTTTGGTGGCATCAATGTCGCCGCCTCGGGCGAGCTCGGGGTTGGCGTTGGTGAGGAAGACCGTGGAAGCGGCGAGCGAGAAGTTTTGGAGGGCCTGGTCGGGAGAATCGAAGGTCTCGTCGATCTAGTTGTTTCCAAGTTTGGCGACTACAATCCCGACTCGCCTCCCCCAGATGCGCCGAGTGGCGATCCTGAACAGTGGCTTGGGACCGGTCAAGAGCCTAGCTCTGAGGACGGTGCCATCTTCCTCGGCACCGGTGCCTTGTCCAGAAAATCTCTGAGAGATGTGACACAATGGATGGAGGACCTGTACATCTGGGGAGACCACACCTATGGAGTCATTGAGAGCCCAACATCGGTTCGACGGGCAAAGAGGAGAAGGGCCAGCCGCGCCATGGCACAGCAGGCCGCTTCTGCGCAGCCAGCATCAACTGAGGCGGGTGAATCCTCAAAGGCGGGGGCAGAGACAGAGCCTGCAGCCTCTGACAACACAAGCAAGGACCAACCACCAGCGCGAGAGACTGAAGATGGCAAACTAGATAAAATGGTTAGTTATCTAAGGTTGGGCTACGGCACATACTGGTCTCTACCTGGTGGTAGTGGTACTGGCACTCCTGGAGAGTCTTCTGCCAAGGAGACCCCGGATACAGACACACCAAGACAGGAATCAAAGCCTGCCCAGGAGGACGCTTCTAAACCCTCTCGACCAAACCTCGCCGGCCGTACACCCTCGTATGAAGCGGCTGGCCATTATCTCATTGGTCTCAAGGGGGAGATTGATGATGAATACAGCGATCCTGATAGTCACAGCTCAGATGATGCGGACACGGCCGAGCACAACTCGCGCACCGTTCTCCGGACTGTGAACGTCGAGCTCGAGAGTGAGGCTCTAGGCCGACCAGAGGCCACCATCGTGCGCGACTTTGAGCACCCAGCCAGCGTTCTCACGCAGTCGCAGGTTGTGGGCAACATGGTGCCCGGCTACGACTCGCACGATCTCAACAAGGCCAAGAAGCTACGCGTCGTGGTCTACGTCAACCGGCCCTTCATGTTTGCCTTTCTGTTCAATCTTCGAACAGACTCTCTGGCCATGGACGCCCTCTACCGCTCCCTGCACTACCAACTTGCGCCCCTCCGCAAACCCCTCCTCGCCTCGACGAGATACCGCCCGGAGCGGCCTGGAGCCGACGTTGGGTCCGCCGGCGGTGGTGGTGGGAACGCAGGGAACAGCATATACGACCTCATATGGGATCCTCACTCCCTGACGGTGCACTCCTCCATACCCAACATCCCGGATACGTACATCGATCCCAAGCCCTGGTCCCGCCCAGACGCCCTCAACACGCACCTCCACATCCTCAACCTGTACGCTGCCACCCGGGCCCGCGTCACCGCCCTCGAGCGGACTGAGAAGTCGAGTCGTGGGTGGTGGATCGTCTGGACACGCCTGCTGGACCGCCAGGAAGATGTCTCGGCGAGCACCAACCTCTCGACAATCCACGAGGCCGGGGCCGACGTGGTTGAAACGGACCCCGACCAGGCTGCCGATCAGGACAACAGCAGCGATGGCTCGGGCTCGCAGGAGCAGGAGCCGCGCACTCCGGAGGTGGCCAAGGAGATCTTTCTGATCCGCCGGGCAAGTGACCATGTCGGCTTCCGCACTGACGCCTCTACCGGCGGCGGCGATGGCGCTGGGAGGCTGGCCCAGGGCATCGGGGTCGACACGCGGCGGTACGTGGAGGAGCTGCTGAGCCTGCTGTAAGACCTGAGAGAGTACGGGGCACGCGTATCCGTCCCGTATTGCTAAATTTAAGGCTGAGAGGCTGTGCTATGCCCGGGCCCTTTGTTCTCCTCCTGCCCCCCTTGGTGGTGGGTACGGGATGCGGTGCAATGCGCTGTATGTCTTACGGTCTGCTGCTGGTCTAGTCTGTCTGTCTGCCTGCCTCTTGGGACGGGACGGATGAGCATCAAGTCCGCCTTGCTGTCCATCTAAATTTGTGTGCAACCCTTCCCATCCCATCCCGTGCTTCCCGTTCCCCCGTATTAAGAGAAGGTTACTCTGGAACAAGGGGGGCCAACACATCAACCAATCAACCAACCCAACCTCTTTTTTAGTTTCTGTTTGTTTACTCAATTCAATTACACTCCATGGTTAGTCTGTGTAGATTTATTATTGGAGGGAGGGAGGGACGGAAGGGGCGGGTTGAATGGATGGATGGATGAATGAATTGACATGAAAGGGTTATTACGACGAGACACACCCCTGCAAATAGAGTACGAGTCCCTCGTGGACGATCGTCCAGGATCCGAAATATGTTTTACGCAATGCGATCCGATGCTTGTAAAATGGGCCTCTCCCTCCATCTGTAATTATCCCTCGCCCGAGAGATCTTCATTTGGCCCGTCCATTGCATTTCATTTCATTTCACTCGGGTTATTTACCAATGTTTCATACAGGACGGGAGATCCGTTTAAGCTGCTGATTAGAGGTACCTCCTCATGCAGCTGACGGCAGAAGGATTCTAGAGGATCAATATGGCGGGTGTGCTGGACAGAGAAAGAGGTCCGGTCCTTGGAAGACCAGGATCTCCAATTTCAATTCAACGCTCTTGGCGTCTAATCAAAGATCAGCCAAGCACTCATCTGCCACGACATTAACGCAATCAAAGGCGGAAATCACCATGCCATACAATGGACACCCTCAAATGGTTGAAATCTAGTCCTATTCATTCACGGGACTTTTCTTTGTCTATCCAACTTGCACATGCCAAAAAAAAATAAACGTGTTATGTACATAGAAGAAGTCAACGAAAGCGAACTATAGTGAACCCGCCCTCCAAGAAACCGAAACACCCCAATCCAGAATCTGTCAGAGGGCCTCGAGATAGAGGCTGAATATACACATGCATCATCTCCCGAGGTCCCTTTGCTTTTGCGCCCCGGCGCCTTCAAGGGGTGTCAAGATTCCCGTGTCGTGAAAAAAGAGGTCATAACTGAAACAAGTTGCGCGCTGAATGTTCTCCTAGACCCAGGAGAGCATCCATTGTGGTTATGGCGCTTAGTTGAACCACCACTCAACCTCGATACGGCCAGCCTCAAGGTCGCCCGAGATCTCCTTGAAGCACTTCTTGCTGACGTCGATGTCGTTGACGGAGCAGCCCATGCACTTGTCCTTGACGACGGCGGTGGTGGTCTTGCCGTTGGCCTTGATGGTGATGGTCTTGCCGCACATGGGGTTGCCGTTGGAGACAGGGCCCATCAGAAGGTGAGAGAGGGCGACAATGTTCTCAGACTCGTCCTTGCCGGAGTCGTCCTCACCGCAGGCACCCATGCCGATGTCGTAGTAGGTGAACTCACCAGACTTGGCGGCGCTGCTGCCGCCAGAGCTGCCACCAGAGCTGCCGCCGTTGTTCTTGGGCTTCTCCTCCTCCTCCTCGGTGTCATCGACGACGGAAGGAGCGGCAGGAGCAGGGGCAGCAGTGGTGGGCTCGGGCTCAGGGACGT
>JAANQP010000433.1:0-98635 GCA_011320165.1 Fusarium protoensiforme | reverse complement strand
GGGAAGGTAGTGGGATAAGTATTCAGCCCTACGATGAGTCAAACACTTTCCATCGGCCTTGGCTGATTAAAACAGATGGAGGTAGGCGGGCATTATTCAGACGCCGCCGATCAAGGGTGGTTCCCAAGGAGAAACCCACAACGGTTCAGGAGTCTTGCCATCAATGGATATCTCAGCTCATGTAACAACGGTATCAGCAGATGTGGGAAACATGACAGATAAATAGCATCAATGTACTCGACAGAAGAATATCTCTCATTACTTAAGCCAAGTGCCGTATATATAATCCCACGTGGTTGCGTCAAATGTCATATCCCGATCATTTTTGTAGCGTAGCCATCCTCCTAGTATCCACATCCAAGTGTATCTTGCTCCCACGTCTCAAATCATTACTGTATCCCCACTGTCATCACTGTCACTTCCCCAGAAGTACATGTCGTCGTCGTCGTCGTCGTCGTCAGACTGCCGGCCTTCAGTCACAGATCGTGTTTCCGAGTCGGCCGCCTCGACTGTCGAGTCCACAGCCTGCCCAATGCTCTGGTGGTCGGCAGGGATTTCGAACCGAGCGTCTTGGTAATCGTCCGACCTCCCTTCGGTGAATGACTCTGAGGCAATGGACTGATCGTCCGAGATGACCCTATCTGGATGATACACGGTCGAGATGCTGTCGTGAACGTCGATCGAAGCCCCAGTGGTGCTCCCCCACATACGTAGCGCGTTCATGTCCTCCGTGATAAACTCCGTCACGCTTGATGGCGCCGATGGAATAGTTCTGCCTGTGTGGTATCCTGGACCAGGCCCGTTGGCTCCCCAAGAGGTTGGCGGGAGCAGATCTTGAAATACTCCTCCACTCCCGTCGTCACAGCCTCCCGCCCACAGTGGCAGGTACTTTATCTCATTGTTGGTAAGCGTCAGGAGGAGGTGACGGGTCAGATTCAGCGGTGGCTCAATATCGTGACGCACCCAGGAGAGTGTCATCGGTCGAAGCGCATCCTTGACCCCTCGCTCAATGCAGTCCAACCACACCGTGGGTTCTTCACTCAACCACATGCGGATATACGATGCCCACCCGGTAGTCTGCACTTGTGCTGGCGCACAGATAATGAACTCCCTTATAGATTGAAATGCTTCGGTCGTGAGCTGACGATAAGTCGTCTGCGGCAAGCCAAACAGCTGACACTTGGAGTCACGATATCTTCGGTCATCCAAGAGAGTGCCGAACTCGTTGTAGGTCATGGAACAAAGAAGTAGCTGAACTCGGTTGAAGGCAGACATGATGACGCTCGTTTTTTCGAATTGTCTGGGCTCCACAGAGGTGAGCCGGTCTTGGTCGATACTGTTCAGCGCCGGGTGATTGTAGCCCAGAGACTTGATTGTTGCAGTTTCATAAGCGCTCCGGACTTCATAGATGAGAGCCCTCTTGAGAAGTCGGATCGAGTATAGAGCCTTTTCATTGAACGGACCCCTGTCATCCTCAAGGAACTGCTCAACCTCTCTCAGCTTGTTCCACTCCTCAATGTCCCAGAAGTTGAAAAGATCCGGGTTTTGGAGCTCGGCGTCAATAGTCGATACACGCTCCACAAGTGCCATCGCTCCATGTTGGACCAGATTTTGCAAGTCATCGGGCAAATCACCGATCCTTCTTCCAAAGAGGGTGAATTGAGTGGTGCGCTCCTTGGAGGTAGCGGCCAACTTCAGAGCGGCCTCGTTCACAAGGATCCTGAAGGCCGCTTGCCCGACCTCTGGCAATTCCAGGGCAAAGGCTATCTGAAGGGCTTCCTCGGGTAAATGTTCGATCAGTGCCGTATTGGGCCCATGCATGAGCCATTGGGCAACGCGATCCCGGAGAACATTGGCACAGTCAAAGATGGTGCCGAGCTTCACAAGGGTCCACACCCTTATTGCGGAATCCAGGATGACTCCTTTCCCTTCTAATAGGAGAAGAAGTCGCAGTATTCCATTCCGATGCCGAATAGGACAGTAGTCTGGGACTTTTCGAAAAGACGGCGTTCGGTAGACTTCATTTTCCCCCCTTGCTTTCATGGCGAGTGCGACGTCTGGGCCGAGGGGAAGGGTGGGTAATACACCCTTCTTCTCCTTTGGACTGGTCGTAGTATCCTGCTGTACTTCAATTGACGAGTCCTCCAGCTCTGCTCCACCTTCCTGAAGCTCGTCCGCCTTTTGTCTCTTGCATCCGCAAATGTCGTCGTGGCCACAGACAAGCCATGGATCGACATCGTTCGTCAAAGAGGAGCTCCACCACTTGATAATGCCAGGCGTCAACGATAGCTCGGTCATCTGAAAGACCAGCTCATCGCCTTCCGAAGGCGGAGTCAGGTCCAGCACATATTTGACGCCGTCGGCGAGCTTGTTGACGAGCTTGAGTCGCCTGAGAAGGCGGAATTGGTAGGTAGGCGCAAGCATCTCTGCAAATTTGCCCACCAGATTAGCCGAGTGGACTCGGAACTGAAGAGGCTTGAACGTAATGCCATTGCAGTCGGTATAGCTGAGAGCCGCCTTTTGGTGAATAGGGTAGTCGATAAAGACAAGAGTGTCGCCCTTGTTGAGCTCGAAAGCGATCGAGTGAAGGCGGTAGAGCTCAAAGTTCCGCGTCTCTGCAATCTGGCTCTTTCTCATGAGCGGGGGGAGTAACTTGTCCATGGTGTTGGTGGGCTTGTTGAAGTGAGTGTTGTTCCATTTGGAGAGGGGGCGGGGTTTGGGTGACCACGAGTCGCTGTCATTAGTGAGTAGGTTGATATCATCACTTTGTGAATTGGCCGTGGTGGCCGTGGTTGCGGTCGCGGTTATGGGAGAATGTGGCAGAGGCAGCTCATCTTCAAGAAGCTGGGCCATTTCAGCCTCTATCTCAGCCTCCCAGTCACTGGGGAAATCCATGGCAGTCAAGCAGACGTGGTCTTGCTGACCTCCCAGGTGATCGGTGTCGATGCGAGGGATGTCGAGAGCGGTAGAGATGATGGAGCAGAGACAGTCTGGAGGAGAGGACATGGAACGGCGATGTGGGTGAAGACAAGGAGGCGGCGGTATTCACATTCAAATGTAGGCTGCAGCGACTTCAATCAGGGCGGATGCCGAGGCGAGACAAGCAAGGCAGACGGACAACCAGGAATGGAGGAGGGCTGTGTAGCAAGGCAGTGCCGCTGTTGGTGAAGCGAAGCGAAGCGAAGTGGCAGATGTCAGGGCGAGGCAGTCTTTGATGCTAAATATCAATAATGATGTCGTGTCGAGGGATTGAAAAAAAAAGGCGAGATGGAGGAGATGGGCTGACTCGGTAGAAATTAGCGATCAGCCCTATGAGTAACACCCCAGAATCCAAGGATGTTGATGCCTGAACTCGAGCCGAGTTGAAAGTGGGATGGTTGCCTTGAGGCTGTCATGTCAGCCTGCATAACTTCGGCAGGTGCGACGTACAAGGCAACATCAGCCGCCCCTCGTGTAAACGAAGTGGAATTGCCCGGGAATGGGCATTAATAGGTAGGTAGTAGGCGTTGCGTAGTTGCGCATTGCGTGGACAGGCAAGCAGATAGGCAGACAGGCAGGCAATTAATCAACTTGAGCTTTCTTCAGTCAAACTGTGTCCGGAACGGTAGACATGGGATCGGCAACGTAACTGTCACCATCTGCTGACACAAAAGTTAATCCAGTACGAATTCTGATACAGTTCCATGGAGGACTGTAGGTGCGGTACCTTGTAAAGGTGGTAGCAGCCTGGGTCATACAACCTCAACCAGAGACCATTGGAGGCACCTTCACATTCCACCAAAAGATCTACACTTGGGTATTCCTAAAAACTCATCTTCTACCTACCCATCAGTCCATCTTCGATACATATCCACCGTCACCATCACCTGCCGACATTGATGCTCCCTTCCCCCGCAAAAAGGCCCCGCCATGAATGCCCCACCTCCTCCACCATCGACCTTCACCCCCAGATTCATGATAGACAGCAGCTCTCATGACCGTCGACACCACATCCATTGGCAACGCCAATCCTAAATGATGTGCATAAAACCCCTTCTGGGCCACAATGTCTCAGTGTCACAAGACAGCGCTTCCCCTTGCTTCTGTCCCCCAACAAAAAACAACAACAACAACCCCTCCATCCCAAATCGCCACCCACACACCCCAGACCTTCCCACCTGAGCTCCCTTAGCTTCTTTAGCTTCCCTCCCCCGGGAACGCCATGGCCAAGACGGGTCGGGCAGATGGCATCTTCCCCGATAGGCAAGGGGTTTCGTAATGAGCTTCCCGACGACTTGTCCCGAGCTCTAGCTATGCCGTCTATAAACCCCAACCCATCCCTACTCCCACCCGGGAGCTTTCTTCTCTCACCAACGTGACCTGGCTCTACCTTGATCATGGAAACCACAAAAGCGGCCATCACATCCATCTCCACTCGTCCCTTCTTGTAAGTCACGAACCTTCCTCTACGTATTATCTAACACGCGAATCTAGGCGTGGAAAAGCCGTCATCGTCCTCGCCGCCGCCGCTGCTGCTGCCACCACCGCCGCTGCCTTCAGGTACCAAGCTGCCGCTCTTAACCAGAACGATATCGAGCAACGAACCCGCAAAGCACCCCATGGCTACGTCTCGGTCGACCGTAGTGGTGGTGGCATCTAGCTCTTGACACTACCCTCGCTCTTGGGTCAACAGCGGGCTCTGCTCCAAGCACGACATAAGTACAACCATTCACTTGAGCCGGAAACGCCAAGAACACAAACGAAGACAGTGGTGGCGATGCACCCGGCGCATTTGAGACTTGATATTTGACGGCAGTTATCTTGCCTAAGAGCGGCAGAATATTCACTGGGGGCAATTTTAGCTTTAGATACCTGGTTCCCTTGCGCCAAGATTTGCTATTTTGCAATAAATGGAAGAGGTTCTGGTGAGAATTCACAGAAGACGACCTGATTGGTATCGACATCGTCAACATGGAAACGTCCGTATCAATGATACATCTGAACAGCGTTCGGTATATACACAATTAACCCCTACAATTATTCCGCCCCGTCCTATATATTGATCCTTGTATCGCCCCAAGCCTGGCCATCCTCAGCCATAAAACATGATCCCACAACGCCATAAATGCTCCCCCCCATGCGGTTCCTTTTACAGTGAGCCACCCTTCTGAAAGAGACTGTCGTCCGTCTCCGCTTCGTCGTCAGACTCGTATGCCACCTCCTTCCCCTTAGCCTTGTGATCCCACATGCTCGTCGACTCCTTCATACTTCTCCGGCTGACTGGTCGCTTAGACGCTGCTACCTTTCGATTCCCGCTCTCAAGCTTGTACTTCCGTAGTCGGTCCCGTCCGGCAACTTCAATCAACGGAGGCATTCTAGCCTCGTCACCCGACGAGTTACGCCGCGTCGTAGGGGCTGTGGATGAGTTCTTCAGATCCCGCATCTCCTTGATGACATCCGCAAAGCTTTCCTCCAGTGTCTTCATTCGAGCCAGCACCAGTCTTCCCATCCTATCGCGGTCCCCGGCATCACCTCCAGCCGCCCGCAGCCGGTTGTCCTTCATCATTGCCATCGCCATCTGCGTCTGGAAGCTTCCGGGCATGGCTCCAATCGGATCGCCTGCACCTAGGTGGTCCGACATGGCGCTCAAGTCTAACGACGAGAGCCTCCTGACCTCCTTTGGGCGATTTCGCGGCTCGATGCTGAGCAGAGCAGACCGACTAACACCACCCGCTTCCGTCATGCCCCGTGGCGGCATCGTTGGCCGAGGCTTTGTATTCGCCACGTACAAGGAGCGACGGGGTGAACTGCGTCGTGGCGTCTTTTCTCCAGCGGTTGTGCGTCCACTCGTTCTTGGGCGAGACTGTGCTCCGTGGGGCGGCGACACTGGCGAAGCGCCCTGGATCTGCTTGATATCTTGTGGGTTGAACAGTATCGTGTTGGTCGACAGCGTCCGGTTATGACCAGCTCTTTTTGCCCGGGGGGTTGGAGCACCTTTACCCGATGAGCTTACAGACGAGGCGAGTTTTCCAAAATTGCCGGGCATTGGCGTGAAGTATCCATCCTCTGGTTCCTCAACAATCCGATGGCTACTGGGTACTTGACTCCGCCCAGCATTCGTGCCATGGTCGTCTTCGTCCTCGTCATTTGTGACCAGCTCATCATCGCCATCCGCATCCGTCTGGTCCTTGTATTCGGTCATCTCAGCAGTCAACCGAGTCCTCGAGAAATGCGAGGGTCGGAGGGGTTGGCCTGCATTGGACATCCGATCAGCGGGATCACTCGCCGTTGATCTAACATCAGAGACACGTCTCAGGTTTGTTGCGCGATCAAAGCCCACACTCATCCTCCTTTGCCAAGGAGGCATGGCACTATCCGCTGCTGCTGGCCAGTTGCCTGGCGAAGTACCAGTGTCATCATGCTGATCCATCCAATTACGAATGGCCGTCTGCGTCTTGCGCCTTTCGTTCCGTCTCTGCGTCCTAAGCGTGACGGGATCGGGCACTCGCAAGAACAACTCCTCCAGAGCTCGATCTTTCTGAAAACCAGCAACCGACTCCTCACGAACCCTTACACTTGGACTGAAAATGGCTGCCCTGCTGGCCGGGTCCATGAAAGAAATTGCCCGACCTCGGTCACGGGTTGGGTGCTCCACCAGATCAGTCGGCTCGTACATGGATGGCGCCAGCCAATATCTCTCGTACAGATAAATGCAGAAGAGCACTGGGAAGTGTGTGGCCTTGATGACGGTCCGATTCAGCCAGACAAATAGTCTCAACGGCATGAAATACCGCAGGGGCATAAGCAGCCAGGCAAAGATGTTGCTGGGGGCAATGTATGAGAACAATGCGTCGTTCTTAACCATGGAGATGGTGTTGATGGCAAAGAGGAACTGATGTTCTTCATTGGCATTGGACGACACTGCCATGAAAGAGTTTGTCAAGACAGTAATCAGGATTGTCCTGGATAGATAGTTAGCAAGAGAAATGCGCATAATCAATAGCAGACTTACACAACTAGAAAATGAGTGATGCTCAGGAATAGCACCAAAAGACCCCTTCCTAGCCAGTTGTACGCATCCCACACCTCCCAGGCCGCCGGTGTGAATCCCATAAGAATCTGAAAGATCTTATAGGCAACGTCACTGGCGCCAAACGAGTTCTTGGATAGTGTAAAAAAGAAGAAGAAGCCACTGCACAGAATGAGGATCAGGATGAAAACAGCAGCCAGATCGACAGCCATCAACCGGAAGGCGATGAGGAGTTGCGAAAAGTACTGGTAGTGATCCAAGATGCTGAAGATGCGCGGGAGAAGGAGGATTGCGTTGGCTGCAAGAACATCGTAGGCCATGTCGTTCCAGTGATGAGGATCTACCAAGAAAACGCCGTATGCTCGCATGCAGTAGTAGACGATCAGCAGCAGCAGGATGCCGAGGTCAAAGATGTTCCAGAAACTCATGATGTAGAGGGCGAATCCCTGCTCGTTGAAACCAACGAGCTCATCCAGCATAAATCCTGCGCTCCAAAACCAAAACACCAATTCTAGGCCGGTGATCTGGACTGAACGTTCCGTGAGAACGGCAAGGAAGAGGCAAATCAAGACTGCAAGGGATATCGTGGAGAGAAACGATCTATAGCGAGGAACTCGAAGTCGAGAAAGCTTGAAAAGAGACGCCTGTCGAGGGTCGTAGAGTATCGCCGTACGTCGCCCTGGTGGAACATAGTGCGAATCTTTAGAGTGATGCCCCAGCAGAGGCGTCCTGTCATCCGCCTTGCCAATGTGCCCATTTCCATTGCGACCTGCGTCGGGTGGTGGTTCACGATGTAGGCTGTCGGCTGAGGAGTGAAAAGTAATGGCGCCGCTCCAGATAGCCTCCAACTGCTGGACGACAAGAGGATGGGCGAGAAAATGCTTGGCCGAGGCTCGGATCGCAACCTCGAGGGTTGATGTTCGGGACGCAATCAGAGGTAGCTTGGGAGAGGGTGGTGTCCTACGAGGTGAGTTTGGTACCCCAGCTCCAGGCAAGCCTTGCAGGGGGTAAAAGTCGTAGGCAAGGGCATCGATGAGCTCCCGGGTGTTATACTCTTTGAGTAGCTTCAAAGCCAGCAACTCGCAAACCTTGGCGCGAGTACTGCTGGTTCCTGCATTGCCCGGGTATCGTTCGCCCTCCTTGTTGAACTGGAGGCAGTTTGCCATGAGGGCATATAAGGTGGCGCGTGTGAAGTGCTGGGTTCGGATTTGCTGCTGCATGGGTTTCACAAGAAATTGAGAAACCTGAGGTGATCGGAGCTGATCCCAGGAAAGGGTCGTCTCGGTACGGGCACTAACAACCACTCGAATAGCATGAGTTATGCTGTATACAGGAAGTGAATCTGTATAACAGTCAGAACACTATACAAAAATACAGTCTTGCTCCATGTTCACGGTACGCACCTAGGTGGCTGGCAGAAAACAAAGGGAGAACGGGCAGGCCACCCCGTCTTCTACCATCTTCGTCCTGTCCAACGTCTTGGTCGTTTTCTTCGTCACCATCATCGTCAACATGTCGATCGTTACTGTGGAACCGGGCCATGCCCTCGTCGTGGGAATCATCGGCGTCGTCATCATCGGCTTCTGTGAAATCGGCTGTGGCATGTCGTTCGAGGGTATAGCGCCTTCGAGCAGGACCGGGCGAGGGAGAGGGACTCGAGTTGCGGCGACGGTCGACTCGACGGGGGCCAGCCCTAGGACGACGCAGCAGCGAGGAGAACATTGGATCCAATGTTGATGTTTGCGAGTTGGGAAGGAGTCGCAGTCGCCCGTATGGTGCAAGCTTGGCGCCTTGCTCGATATCGTCTCAACGCGCCATGGAGGGGGACGGCGTTGACGGGGGTTGATGAAAGGAACGGAAGCGAGAGAACGGGATCTCCGCGACGGGTGTGGGGAATTAGTTGGGGAATAAGACAATAGAGACGGAACCTGAAGAAAAGGGAAAGGAAAAGAAAAAGGAAAAAACAAAAGAACCCAGGTACAGGAGGGAGGTCGTCGGCATCGAGGCTCGAGGCTGGAGGAAGGCGACGGAGCGGGATGGGAAGGTCAGACGGGGTCCATCCAACACAACACAACCTCCGTCCACATCCACCATCCATCCAACTCAGAACCCGTCCAGGCCAGGCCCGGGGCGCTGTCGCGCACAAGATGGACGCTAGCGAGAGCACCCAGTATCACGACGGGCCCCCTGGACGAGCTAATGGTTTAGCGGCTCTAGAGCCAGGAGGAGTGGGCAGGGTTCAATCTGGCTGATGACGGGGGGTTCCACCGAACGAACGGTCGACTTCCATTGCCTTGAAAATCAAGGAAGTTCAATGACTTGGAGGGAGGACGTTTTTTTCTCTCTACTTCTTCTCCTTGGTTGAAGCGAGATCATGCAAGGCAAAGTCGATGATGATTCTTTCAGGCCACGTGTAGTGCCAATCGCTGCATCACCGGAAGTTTTCATCTTCACCAAGCAACAAACCACCCATGATGGATGGATCGCAGCGCAGGGCAGGGCAAACGCAAGTCAGACCGGCCGAGCAGACGGAAACCAGGTGGAGCATCAAATTAGCCATGTCCCTGCTAAGACATTTCATCCATTTGCGGGACTGCTGGAGTCAAGGCGCCTCAAGTAACGACGTTGGGCTTTGTTTCGACCAACCATGACTCGCTGCTGGCAGTCATGGGAGATGTCGAGGTGTGGATATCGTCACTGGGTGCACTGAGTTTGTCTCTTGCAGAGTCTGTATAGAATTGATGCAGAGATGAAGCGTTACTCGGCACTGATGTTCGGGCTGCCTGCCCATGGATCGGGAGGTGGTTGGAAACTGGCCACTATTCTCACCTCACCTCACATCACACAGCATGATCAAAAAATATTCTGGCAATCATGCTGCTCGCACCCTACTCGTCCGACGTCGCAAGAAGCAACAACAACCTGGAAATGGTCGATCCACTCACAATCAATCCAGCACCACTCGCTCGCGCCTAAACAAAACAGACCAGCAGATGCGACGCCTTGCTCTCTCTCGCTGCCAGCCCTGGTCGCAGCATCCATGTCCCACCCTTCGTTTGTAAAACCAAGGTAGATCCCATGATCTGGAGCACATCGAAATCACCGATCCAACAACACCATCTTCCTCTTTCAGGCATGCATCAAGACAATTCCTGATTCACGTCCCCTTGGTGAACCCCCCCTTTTTCTCCTTCTTGACAAAATTGTCCGTGTACGACGAGCACACCAAGCACGAGCCAACGGCAATTCGAAAGGACAATGACCAAACCAGCCAGATAATGGCCCGTCATCTTGGGTACAAATCCTCATCTCGATGAATTGCCGATCTGCACTCACACCTCGGTGACTACTCCAGACTATTACGAGCACAGACAATCTCATTCGCCAGAGATGGCCTCGCTCCGCTATCGCTACCTTATCTCTCGCCCATCCTTTTTCCCAAAGTGCTGCGTATCTCGTCAGAATAACCCCCCCGGTTCGTAGTCGAATCACCGTCACGATACAGACTGTAGCCTCCCAATGCATCCCATCCCGTCTTGCCCTGCAGAAGCCAACCCCGGCTTTTGCTCGACATGCGCGCTCATCGTCGCGTATCCCCCCGGATCGCTGTTTGGTCAAGGGACCTCCAATGGGCATCTCCAGGCTGGCATGTGGCAGCCCACCCTGTTGCAGGCCATGGTCACTACAGTATGCGTCCTGCGGCGCTCCAAGCAGAGGTGTCATGCGTCCATCCGGCATCTCGCTCAGGGCAACTCAGTCCCGCCGTCCAGTAGCAGCAAGATCCCCCCCTCGGCCGAGCCCTTCACCGCATCGTGAGACCGATGGTTGCGGAGGAGGCCGTTGATGCGAGCGAACACTGGAATTCTCGTCGCCTCAGCTGATCGTGTCATCTCATCTTCCAATCTTGGGTCTTGTGTGCTTTTGTCCGGCTTTCTTGTCCAACCAAAGATAGTGTAGGTCGCCCCGCATGTAATTTTGAAGCTGTTCGAAGCCACACCGCCACAGTGCATTAGTTCATGGTTCCAGCTCATGAACCTTTGAGGTTGATACGAGGTCATGGAGACAGAACCTGTTGGACATGTTGACAGGAAACATTTCTCCAGGCCGTGTTTTCAAACTGGTATAAACTTCAGTGCTCCCAGATATTATCGTGTATTCCATTTAAAGAACCAATATTTGGCAAACTGATACAACACCACGTGCGATATCGGTCCAAATAGGGTAGGTTGGTTAGGCACATCCTCCATCTTCAGTTCTACTTCAACACCAGATAATGGATTCATGAACGCGCCTCGGGGACGGGAATCCGCTCCCTCCTCATTCTTTCCAGCACCTGTCTCTCTTCTTTGGACCTTTTCGCAGCGGGCACTCCGATTTCGGCAATGTTGTGAAAAGTGGTGTGGCATCCATCACGGGAGCGCCGTAGCCGACGCAATGCAAACAATTCCTCAAGAGGGACCTGATAAGTCTTAGCATAAAGATTAAGAACTACCTACCTACCTAGTCAGAAGGTACTCGCAAATGGAACTCTATTTTACCCCAGGCTATTTTCCTTAACATAAGACAGCTATTGTATGGCGCATTTGGAGAGATACTGATGAATATTTGCTAAAGTGAGCCAGGTAGTAATTGCGGTCGAGCAACTGCCGGCAGTTGCATCTTCAAGTGGTCTTTGGTCTTGGTTAGGATCCACATGGATCCAATTTGGTTCAGGTTGTGTGTTTCGAGAAAGCAGCAGATATTTGGCACATCGACTGATTTATTCGGCATTGGATGCTCCCAACCACACGTCTCCAGCCAGAACGCGTGCTTAGCCAATGCCTGGTACCGCTACTACATGTAGCTAACTGAATGTCTAGTTACCGTCTCCGTTGACACTGGAATAGAGCTAGGTCCGAGCTTGAAGATGCCGGGGAGGGGATTTAGATGTTCAAGGCCATGATCAGCATACGGACAGAAACCGTGTAGCTTCCTGTATTGTGTTGTTTGGTGCATTCCGGGTGTCTCAGACTGGTGTCCAGCTTTTGTATCAAGGAACACAATGCAAACGCGAGAGTATGGACGATTAACCATCTTTCTCGGCGTATTGGAGCATGAAAACAGTGAAGGAATCCTGAACAAAGAAAAAAATGTGCGCACAACCTTGCAAATCCGGGGTTGAAGTCTTGAACGTGCTGTGAGACACTACGAGGCCGGAGAGACTAAAACTCCATGCCAATGAGCGTCGCCCATGAGACTTCATATGGTCGTTTTAGGAAATTTCCAACGTTAGTTTGTCCTTGTGGAAAAGATCAACCCCACGCTTTCATCTGAACATGTGCTTTGTCGATGATTGATCCTGTCTCCCTTTGAAATGCTTTGTCACTTATATCAATCGGGATTTCTACCCTCTTTGTCACGCTCATACTGGTTAATACCTTTTATCTACGGATACCTTCACGTCACATCAAGCTATTCTCCCACAGCAGTAACAGGTTACCCGTGGCCATGGACAACACTGGTATTTACGGAGGAGGAGCCTTTGGCACATTTGCCTTTGGCTACGTATTTGCCTCCGCGATCGCCCTCCTCCAAATCTTCTCCCAGGGATTCCCTCATGATGAGATCCTTCGTTTACTCAACTGGCGCACTTGGGCGTACGCTACCGCGTCAACGAACAGTGGCGAGTTACATCTGAAGATTGCCACCCGAAGTGAAGTCGTCGACATAGACTACGATGACTTCTTGGATGAAGAACCTCTTGAGCGCATGGTCCAGCACATATTTTCGCATTCCATGTGTCAACCGATCCAAAAGTTTCTCGTCGGCTACCTACGCGATCAGGCCGCAATAAAGCCTATTCGGCATTGCCACTCACTTGACTTAAGGGATTTCCCTTCGATGCTCCTCAGCAGCCTGCCTCTATTGGTACCCCTCTGGACATTCACTAGCTACTATTGGACTTCGCTCTTCGGGGTCATGATCTGGGAGCACTTCGGCTCCGATGTTGTGCATGGACTACTTTCCCGGTCTTTGGAATGCTTCCGATTGGGATGGGGATTTTGGAGGGATTCATATCGGGCCATCTTTCGCATCAACGGCGTTGTGGCAATGACGAAGGGGGCTCGGCGGGTGCTCCCATGGGCAGGCTACGATGATGGGCCTCTTGGTAGTGTTATTTATGATGGCGTGAGCCCTTGAGCTTAGTTATTAGCAGATTTATTACGTAGTATGAAGAATGAAGAATGAAATGATGTCAGACGATGTTTACAAGATATGTATTCTGCCGTGATGGGATTTTTCTCGGGCATCCAGTTGAACACCAGGATCCTCGATGACAAGCATAATATCCTTGAGAAGCTCACGACCAAAGATATTGAGACTCTAGTGTCAGTGTCGCGGGGTAGAGTATGACTAAATCTCCCTAGAAATTACACATTGGCTCACAAGAGAGTAAGGGGCGTTTGGCGTGGCAACATGTTCAGAGGCTTGTGCCTGGATTGTGGATGGGGTCTGACGGAAGCCGTCAGCGATGGCGACTCAGTTGCGACTATATCAACCCATTCCAACGAAAGCAGAGGCGTCTGTTAGCGAGTCGAGTCGGCAAAACTCAAAGAGCCCACGTGTATTCCACGATCCATGGATGCTGGGCTTTTTTGACTTTGAAGACAAAGACACAAAGACGCAGGGTAGGTTGCACCGGAAAACAATGGCATGAATGGGTCCCGGAAACGTGCATAGGGAAAGCCACACCCGACGCCACAAAGACTGCCTGCAGGAGACGCATCACTACCCCTTGACCCAAGCGGCTCTGGCGAGAAAGGGTATTGGACAATGGGGGTAGACGACATATCCAACATTTGTCATGGAAGACTTGGGCCAAACTCAAGCATGAAGCTATCAAGTGCTTCATTTTTCGAGTCAATGTCACGGCCGGCAGTCCAACGAGGTCGATCGCCTTGACAACGATCCACCAGCGAGATCCATCGTCAATGGGTTGAAGGGTAAGGTGAGCACATCGTGTGTGCAGATGGAGAGCTGGAGGCTTGATGTTTCTCAACGCCACACAAGCACAGAGACAGTTGCTCCCGTCAACGCTCCGAATTGGGACGATTCTGGGCTCCAGTGCTCAGCTACGGACGCACTGGATCTGTCCGGATCAGAGACATGGTGTTGCAAACGCATGGCCACCGCCTGGACTGGAGATTAGGATGACAATGCAATGCGGACGGGGCCCCGATCCAACCAGCCCCGGCCTAGATCCCGGACGCCGTGACCTCGAGACCGCAGCCCATGGAGAACTCGTCCAGTCAGTGGCCCTGCAAGGCCGGCCCTGGAGCGGATCGCCAAAGGCTGTTGGCCGCTGGAACGGCGGCAGAAATTAGCGGGTCGCTTAGGGGAGCTGTCACTGGCTGGTGGGTGGAGGTGCCCTGTCAGTGCAGTGCACCCTGGCCGTCTTCAGTCGCAGGGCGCTCAGGGTCATGTCGACCACCTGCAGCCGCTCAGGGACGTCTTAGTCCTGCAGCCGCCCAGCCCAGGGTTCAGGGTGTCCGTCCGTGTCGGCTTCCCCTTGAACTTCTTGGAAGAAAGTCGGAGTCGGGAGTCAGACAACAAGAGGATACCTACCCACAACCATTCTCCAGCCGTACCGGTCTCTCGGCGATTCTCTCACCCTCTCTCTGCGTACCGTGTATCCTTTGCCGGTCGCTTTGCCACTCTCGTCGGCGCCCATCGACCATCGTTCATCCGCTGTCAACAAGGTTTCCCTTGGATTCCAATCGCGAAATCGCCCCAGGAGCTTCAAGCTCGTCCCCCCGTTTCAGCCTCTGGGACCACCCCTCGATGACCCGACCATACTTTAGGAGCCTTGTTCAGCAGGCTGGTCCTCTCTTGATCTTCAGACTCTGGGCCTGATCTTCGGCTTCGGTTCTACTCTCGTCGATACCCAGCACGCGACAGACGACCTGGTATCCCCAAGCATCGTTGTCCCAGCGAATCCCCGCCGCCGGCACTGGATTGTGTCTCGACGCTGCCCGTTCCAGTCCAGAGACTCAAGCTCCCCACCGTCCTGAGAGACCGGCATGGACGCCGACGTCCCAAAGAGCGGACATGAGTCTCTCCCTTCAACCGCGCCTACCGAACGAACTTCCATCATGTCCCGAGACCCAGGACCTGAGACCCCCAAGATGGGTCACGATTCTCTGGTTACGGTTCGCCTCTCAGAGCCCGAGTCCATCGTACTAGATTCCCCCGTCGCCACTACGGGCCTTGATACAAATCAATCGACGCCGACAAAGGTTCCAGCCTCCGACGAAGTTTCCGTCTGCGAAATCCCCGAGCCCAGTCTGAAGCGAACCGACACCATCGAAGAAGTCGACGAAGAAGACGAAGAAGACGAAGAAGACAAAAGTGTCAAGACTCCGAGCACAGAAGAGGCAGCAAACACGGGAAGCCTTCGTGAATCCTCGCCGACCATGCCACCACCCATCCTTACGACCCGATCCCTGCGGGAGGAGCTTGCTGACGATGGTCACGTTTCGGATGACCAGGAAGAGGTGAACTGGGAACAACTAGAGAGGACAGAAGATGAGCAGACCAAGGATGAAGAGACGGATAACGTGAGTTATTGCAGCAACTTGAACCGAAAAGCAGAAACTGACCACCACAGTCAACGGCATTGTTGTTGGCCCGGCTTGAACAGGAGAATGCAAAGCTGGCTACGAACCCAAAGAGCGTCAAAGTCCAAGCCGTAGACCGCGCCACTGCGGAGCGCAGTGCGGTCAGCAAACCTCGCCCGCCTTCCATGGCCCAGCTTCGACAGATGGTGCAGGGACCGACGCCCCCTGCTTTGCGGTACTCGATGCTCCCTCCGCCTCCCATGACAGACCTCGAGTTCTACGCCGCCCTGGTCAAGGACTATCAGCAGACGGCCGCCCGGCTACCGACCCTCCTCTCAAATAAGATCCGCAAGGGCATCCCGCCGCCGCTACGTGGGGTGGTATGGCAGAGCATGTCTGGGGCCCGGGACGCCGCGTTGGAGGAACAGTATGACCGCTTCTGCGGCGAATCTAGTCCTTATGAGATTATCATTGGCAAAGACCTGGGCCGAAGCTTCCCAGGAGTAGACATGTTCCGCGACCCCGAGGGTGACGGTCAGCGTATGCTTGGGCGCGTCCTCAAGTGCTTCAGTCTCTACGACACCAAGATCGGCTATTGCCAGGGGCTCGCCTTTCTGGTCGGCCCATTGCTGATGCACATGCCCGACAAGCAGGCCTTTTGTGTTCTGGTCCGGTAAGGAATCAGCCCCCAATATCCCTCCCTTCCGTCCCGTGCCAAGCCGGCAATCACTGACAAACAATCCAAGCCTCATGGAGCGATATGACCTGAGGGCATGCTTCCTCCCTGATCTCTCTGGCCTCCACGTCCGCATCTACCAGTTCAAGGAGCTGCTGAGGCAGAGCCTGCCGGTACTGTCGAATCACCTCGACGATCTCCAGGTGGACCCTGCCTATGTCTCTCAATGGTTTCTGAGCTTCTTCGCCGTGACCTGCCCCTTGCCGATGCTGTTCCGCATATACGATGTTATCTTTGCCGAGGGCGCTTCAGAGACATTGATGAGAGTCGCACTATCCCTAATGCGGAAGAATGAGGCGCGACTATTGGCTTGCACTGAGATGGAGGATGTGATGCAACTTCTTCTGTCCCGTGGCCTCTGGGATTGCTACCACTACAACGCAGACGAGTTTGTCCAGGACTTTGCCGGGTTGACGAGCGTGGTGACTAGGGAAAACATGCAGCAGTTGGAGCAAAGCTACCGGGAATCCAAGACGACCACCACCAACCCTGTTCGGGGATCCGAGATAACCACTGCAGCTAGCCGGTTCCTGGGCCGTATCTGGGCAACCTCCACAACCAGCCTGTCGCCCAAGTCGACCAACCTGAGCCCAGGACATACCGCGCCCGCAAGGCCGCTAAGCATGCTGCGCCGCAGTGCCTCAAAGCAAAGTCTCGCATCAACACTAAACTCGATGGAGGCCAGCTCAGCCAGCGTCACCAGCTCGACGTCAACAGACGCCACCACCGTCTCGAGGGACTCTTCCAATACCGAGGATGGAGGCATCGTGCGCGAGTCGACTCCAGTCGGCACCAAGTCCATGATCGCTCACAAGAACCTCGACGAGCGTAACCTGCACGGCCAGATTGAGGACCTGTTGACGGCTCTGAGTGAGCTGCAGCGCAACCATGCACTCCTGTCGAACCAGCTTCAGCGAGAGCGTGAGGAGCGACAGGAGGATCGTAAGGCGGTTCAGTCGCTTCTCAATGGCCTGAGGCGGAAGGCAAGCCGCGACTCATCGTCGACTGAGTCGAGCGGTCCTCGAGTCACAGTGTCGTCGGCAGACAACAAGGAGCAAGATGCGGAAGACGAGACCAACGAGCCCAAGACACCAGTCTCTGACGAAAACGATCAGTCCAAACAGGAGAAAAGTCAAGAAGACTCCCCTTCTACTCAAGACCTGGAGAATCTGCTCGACATGGTAGAGCGTCGGTTCCAGACTGAAGAGGAACGACGACGGTCCTCGATGCTCATCTCGAAAGTGCAGCTGCGTGAAGAGTTATCTCATGCCAAGGATCAGCTCGCGGGTGCCATGTCGCAATCGCAAGAGTACAGCCGTCAGATTCATGATCTGAACCAAGAGATGTCCATGATCAAGGAGCAACTCCGGGAGAGTCATGCGCATGTCAGGACTCTCCACCAAGACAAGCAAAGGCTTGAGAAGCAGATGCATGGCTTGAAGTCTCGAGTATCGGCCAGCTCGGCACATGAGTCGAGTAGAGATCCCGAGGCGGACCGCAGCAGCAAGGCGAGCGGAGTTGGTCTGCGAGAGTTCAAGCTTGGTCGCAGCAAATCGACACCATCGCAATCAGAAACCGAGCCCGCTCCGACCACCACAAGCAAGTTCAACAAACGAGTCTCGTCTCTGCCGCGGGGTCATGAAGCCGTCCCGATGGTGACCACAACGGCGCCTGGACCATCACCAAGTGAACACGAGGCCTTGCTGGCGGAGCTTGTGCAGGCCAAGACGGCCGAGGCAGTGGCCAAGCAGGAGGCAGAGGAGGCTCGGCAGAAGCTGGAGGCTCTGCGGAGATCTCACGGACTGGGCCATGTCGAATCGTCGCACGGCGCCTCGGCATCGCAATCCGGACCCGGAGGGGTGTTCGGCCTACTTACCGGTCACGGGATGGGCCACGGAGTTGCGTCGGCAAACGAGCCCCCGGCAAGCAAGCCGGCACCGACGAATTCAGGATCGCCAGCGTCCGGGGGAGGGTTCTGGGGCTGGCGGAGGTAAGCTTGATGAGTACGGCTACAGCTTGTGGGATCTAGGTCCCAGCCAAACCAAGCCTCAGCCGCTTCGATAATGGGTCACGCGACATGCCTTTGATCGGTTTCCGGGGTCCGAGGACGTTTCTTTGTACATATTTGTTTGGAGGCACGAGTCCCCCTTGCTTGTCGAGCACACTTGATGGGACGCCATAGCGGAAAACTCGGGGACTCATGGGGTTTTGCTGGGCTGGCTTCGTTTCGGTCAGACTCCGCCACTCATCATCAGTCGTTCGTTTCTTTGGTTTTCGAGGTATCTCATGTTATCATCATTGTCGTCATCTGTCAGGGCGTTTGTCTACTTTAGCACGGGAGTTGGAGTTGAAGGCTGGTGCCGTCTTTTGGCGGCGATTCTTTGTTGGAAGTTTTTTCTTAGATTCCCGCACGATCTGCGGATAGACAAACAGTTGCACAGCATCTATAATTGAGAAGAGAAAAAAGAAATGAAGAGAAGAGAAACGATTCTAGCTCGTCGTCACCACGCGCCTCGTGGGAAACCGGAGAGGGGGTCCGGGGGATCTAAGCAAGGTACGTGTTGATGATGCAGGATCGGCTCTGGTTGACGGCATGGATGAGTGGGTTGGCCAATGGGAAGGCTCGAGAAGATGCAGCTTGGAAAGGGAGCTTCCGAGTGGATGGGCGTTGCCTACGTGCAGTTTTACCTATCCGGGTTTGGACTAATCATGAGGTTGTTCAGACAATATTAGACAAAGGATAAGACGCTGATTCGAATATTCGGCTATTGAGGACTATCGCGGGGGGGTTAGACGAGTTGCAACCCTTGTTGGTATTGTCTCTTTGAACTCCTTATCTCTTTCAACTAAAGATAGTTGCCGTGTGCTACTCGCAATAACATGAGGCCTGTGCTTGGAGAAGATCCCAGCTGTCTTGTTATTTTTTTCCGCTCAGGCTCTTAGCCCCATCAGAGGGGGCCCCCCTTTTTAGCGTGATTATCACATGCATTGACAAGCTGGCTCACTTTGAAATGACCAGATCATCCATCATTCACCCCATTCATTCCCTGCAACGGCTGCAAGGGGTTGGTTGACTTGGGGGCAGTGAATGAATGGTCTTTGAGTGACTGTCTTTTTTTTTTTAATTTATTTTTGGGACATGGCATCCAGCTGCTGAAAGGAGTAGGCTTGTCGTCTGCAGCCCCCCAGTGCCATCTGCCCTTGCCCTTGTGGGACGCCAACTGGAATGTCGTCGTTTCAGCGCCGCGATGACGGGATTGGCCTTGGCCGGATCTGCTCGGACGTTTTGAAAGTTGTGGTGGTGCGTGACTTGGCAGGTACATGCAGATGTGGTGCTTTCCACTAGGCACCTGAGGTCCCTCTCGGGTCCTGCCGTTGTGTTGCACTGCGTCATCCAGAGCTAATGAAAGAGAGAGAGAGCTCCACCCGTGGGAGGATTTTCTAGGTAGCAAAGCAACAAAAAGCAACGCCATCATGGATCCAAGCTCCATCGTCGCAGCAGGCACAAAGAAGGCAACGCAACGGGAAAACGGTCTTTGATGCCCGTCCGTTGATGCCGAGCGTTGTTCAGCGTCCTGCAGTGCTGCCCGCTCCACTAAAAACCTGCTCTCAGGCCGCTGTGCTCTGTTGTGAAATGTCCCTGTAATAATTCCCGTTTTTTTTTTCCCTCTGCTATCGAGCGTCACTGCCGTCACAGGTTTCTGCCGTGCCTGCCTGCCTTTCCAAAACTTGGCTACTTCCAATCTGTCCTGTCCCCTCCAAGACCAAAACGTAAACCTCTAAAGCAACGTCATTCCTCCTCCATTCTTCTTTCTCTTCCTCCTTCTTCTTCTCCATCACCAAACCTCTTCCTCCCACTTCGACGACATTGCGAATAGCTTTCTCCTGTTCTCAGCTGCGCTCATCAGGTACGTCTTCAACACCCCAGACCTCATCTTCTGCTTGTTCCAGGGGTACTCGTCTCGCTTGCCTTGCCCGTTTCTCTCACACGACACCTCCCCCGACCGCCCCTTATCGGCAGACAAAAAAGCTCCAGACCACACACAGGCAGAGCCAGAGAGCCACAGGGAGCGCGCGTGTGCGGGCGAGACAGAGACAGCTACGTAGCTCCTCTCAACCTCCCTTGTCAATCCTACCCTGCATCAATCAAAGCTTCCAAATTCTCGGGCCACTTTTGCTCACGCCGCCTTTCGCTTGCTGCAGAACATCTCCATCCTCTCCCGAATCACCTCCTATCCACGCAACGCGCGCCCGTCTACCGCATTCCTCCACCTCGTCCAACTTGCCCCCGACGGTCCTGCTCAGCGAGCGCAACAGCTTCCAGACGTCCTCCTGTTCTATCCTCGCCAGCTCGTCGAAATGGCTGATTCCGCCCCGGCCGTCAACGGCGGCTCTCTCCTCGAGGCCACCAAATCCAGTGAGGTGCGTTGTTGTTGATGCGCTGTCCTCGTACGGGACATCTCGGACGCAGCTTTTGCTAACCACGTTCCACAGTCTTTTCCTACACTTTTTGCACCACCATAACTTGGATCGCAACAACTATCCGAGCTCAGCTCCTTTCTGTGAACCAACATGGCTGACCTTGCTACTCCAGACGCCGCTGCTGCGTACCAGTCCGTCACCAACGGTATGGGCTCCTGCCTCACCTCTCCTGATATCTGGCATGTTTTTGCTAACGCCGTCCCTCCAGGCCCCGTTGCGCAGAACGTCTACGACCACACTCAGAAGGCTTCCAACGAGTTCTCCAACTTGGCTGCTGCTCGACGCACTCCCTCGACTCCTGCTGCCACCGGCCAGCCTCTCACTCACTACCACTCGTTTTTCTCTGAGCTCCTGTCTTGGAACAACCCTCGTAAGTCGAGTTCTGTTTGCTGTCTAATTTAATGTGGCTGACTAGCTTGTAAAATAGGAGCTTCCGGTATTGCCTACGTGACCACCGTCTCCCTTATTTTTGCTGCCCGATACTTGGATGTCCTCCGATGGGCTTTCAAGGTTTCGTGGATGGTCCTTGGTGTGACCATTCTCGCCGAGGTTGTTGGCAAGATCGTACTCAACAATGGCCTGGCTACTCAGGTTCGCCCTCGTCGATACTACACCGTTCCCCGCGAGACTCTCGACCATATGATTGGCGATGCCCACGAGCTCGTCAACTTCTTTGTTATTGAGGCTCAGCGAATCATCTTTGCTGAGAATGTCTTTGCTTCTGCTGCTGTAAGTGTTTGCGCAAGGGCTACATGATGGACGCAACTGACATACCCCAGGCCTTTGTCGCTGCCTTCATCTCTTACTACCTCGTCAAGCTCGTCCCCTACTGGGGTCTTGCTGTTATTGGCACTACTGTCGTTTTCTTTGTCCCTCTGATTTACACCTCCAACCAGGAGCTGATTGATGAGCAACTCCACCACGCCTCGGAGCTCATCAACTCGCAGACCGCCCAGGTCCGAGATGTTGCCTCGAAGCAGATGGAGCAGGTTTCGGCCATTGGCAAGCAGTACGCCGGCGATTACAGCGGCAAGGTCCATGACCTCCTCCGAGGTAACCATGGTTCGCGCCAGAAGATTGAGAAGCCCACCAAGGCCGGTGTCAAGGAGCCCGAGTTCCCCTCTCCTCCCACTGAGGACCCCGTCAAGTCGGAGACGGCTCCCCAGATCCCCACCCCTGCAGCCCTCAAGGAGGAGATCTCCGAGCCTACTGCCATCGATGCTGAAATCCCCGAGGTTCCCAGCGAGCCTGTTGTCGCCAACAAGGAGCCCATGATTGCTTCCTAAGCAACCGATACGAAGCAGTTTCGACGTGTACACGAGCTGAGAAAAGGCATAGCTGGCCTAGGCAATGAATGTGTTTGACGGCATTTCGGGGCGCATGTCTTTCCTTTAATCGAGGGCAAGGGATTGTCAGATTGGAATCGGGCGCGAATTGGTTTTTGGGAGCATCCAATCCTTGGCACACAATGCGAGAGACGACTCTAGTTGACGGTGATGAAAGATGGCTTAAAATATGGATATGGGTTGGGCAGGTGCTGGGTTCCGGAAGAAGAGTGAAGGCCTGGCAGTGGAAGGAGGCGAGGCTCTTGATTAATGTGTCGTCGATGGTTGATGGAAGGGAAGGCCAGCATCTGGCTCAAGGCTTGTTTTTGCGTGTGTGCGTATGCGTGCGTCTTGTCTTTGTTTCTCGAGGATTGGTGTTTAGGATGTATACTGTGTATTCTTGCAGAGGGCCTCGGTCTTGCGCGTAACCTTTGAGTCGAGATGCACAATTACAACTTGTATTCTTATACTGACTGACGTTGGCATTTCCATGGCAAGTGATGTGTGGAGTTAAGTTGATACAAGAGTCTGGTGTGTAATAGTGGATGTAGGAGGTTGAATTGATAGTGAAGCACATATACTAATGCAATATATTCAAGTTTTATTCTCATAACGCCAACCCCAAGAGGTATACATCTACTTTTTCTACCATTCCCCCACAGACTGTCGCCGACTGATGAGACCTAAACTTACTTCCTTCGCTTGCCACCACCTCCGTCTTCGTCGCCGGCGCGCTTCCGGCCATTCTTGCGCCAGAACTCCTTGGTCTCGCGCTTCTCGCGGGCCTCCTTCTTCTCCTCGTTGTCGGCCAGCTTCTTCTGGAAGGCGGCGCGGTTCTCGTCCTTCTTGGCGCGGCGCTTGGCGGCGGCGTCGTTGCGGATGGTGAGCATCTGCTGCATGAGGGCGCGGGCCTTCTTCTCCTCGGAGCCGGGGGCCATGATGACGGCGCGCTTCTTCATGTAGGTGTCGCGCTTCTGCTTCTTGGTCTCGACGATCTGGGACTTGAAGGGCAGCTCGGCGGCCAGGGCCCGGGGCACGCGCAGGGGGTTGAAGTGACGGGTCTCGCGCTCGATGGACCGGTACTGGCTGTTCTTGAGCTGAGGCGTGGCGACGCCCTGGTCGCGGCGGACCTCGCCCGTCAGGCGCATGGGCTGCCAGCCGATGAGGTTGGTGACGGGGTTGTAGAAGCGGTGCGGCTTGACCGGGTACCAGGCGCGCAGGAAGACGATGTCGCTGGTGAGGATCTTGTCCTCGAAGGTGGCACGGAAGTGGCCCTCGGGCTTGGACAGGGCGCGCTTGATCTGGCCGCGGATGCCCGACACGGTCTTGATGGATGCGCCTTCAAACTTGGCAATCTCGAGCGACGAGTTGAACATGTCCTTGATGAAGGCCGTGTTCTTGTAGATCTTGGCGGGCGTGCCCGTGAGCTTGAGCTTCTTGACGATCTCGGTCGACTCGTCGACGCTGAGGACGGTGCCGGTGGCGGCGATGCGGAAGCCGGCCGTGGACCCGGAGAGGGAGTTGAAGCAGACGAAGCCCGAGTTGGGGGCGATCAGGGGCCCGTAGATGGTGGCGAAGCAGTGCATGTGCTCGGGCGTGTACTTGAGCATGCGGTTGCGCGTCCGCGAGTCGGTGGTGCTGTAGATGGGCATGGTCTGGAAGCGACGCCAGCCGAGCGAGAAGATGAGGGGGTCGTTGGACTTGAGGATGCGCTTGTGCCAGCGGTGCCTCTTGACGCGGACCTGGAGGAAGCCGAAGCGGTCCTCGGTCGGGGAAAGGCCGCCGACGACGATGGGCCGGCGCGAGTCAAACATGGAGACGAACTCTGCGGGGACCTTTTCGAGGATGATCTTGGCGTACTTGCCGGCGCGGTAGCCCTCGACGGCGTTGCGCTGCCTCTCGTCGAGGTTGGAGAACTCGTCCTTGTTGATGTCGAGCTGCTTCTGGATCATGGCCTTTTGCGCCTCGTACCAATCGTCCTCGCCAAACTCCTGGATGTCGCCACCTTCCTTGCGGGCCTTGGCCTTGTCGTTGAGGAACCCTTCTCGGTCCTCCTCTTCGAAGCGCATCTTGAGCTCCTCCTTTCGCTTGGCGTTCTTCTCTCGCTCGGCTTCGATGTTGTCGGCTGTTTCTGGCTTCTTCTCCTCCTGGTCTTCGGCCTCGAGATCCTCAAACACGCCGTCACCTTCGTCGTCCGAGTCCTCCCCGCCCTCCATATCGTCGTCGTCATCTTCGTCCTCATCGTCTCCTGCGGCGAGGGCTGCTGATGTGAACTTGCGACGCAGGGCCTCGACATTCCTCTCCTCTGCCCACTTTGCAGCGAGGTCCTCGTAGTCGTAAAGGGGTATTGACCTGTCCTCGACAGAGTCCTCCTTTTCCTGTTTTGACTTTTTGAAGAAGTCGTCGTCATCGTCCTCAATGTTCTCTTCCTCCGACTCGTCCTCGTCGCCCCTCCACCGCTTCAGAGCATCCTCAGGGGTCATTGAGTCGTCGTACATGAGCCGGGCCAGGTCGCCCGTGTGGTATGCGCGTCTCTTGCCGTGAAGCTTCAGGGCGTTGCCTGTCAAGTTGTCCTTCCACCGTAGTGCTGCAGCCTCTTCGTCCGAGTCGTACTCTTCGTCATCGTCCACTTCCTCAGCTTCAGACATTGAGCCTAGATCTGAGTCGCTGTCGGCAAACGCAAGATCATCCTCATCGACGTTCTTATCGGCGTCCTTGCGGAACATCTTGCCCAGCTTGCCTTCGTTGAACTCGACCTCGGCATCTGAGTCGTCCTCATCGTCGCCGCTGACGAAGCCCTCGTCATCCTCATTCTCCTCATCATCTGACTCATCGCGCTCGGCGAATCGAGCCTTGCGCTGTGTTTTGCGTCCCGTATCCTCCTCTTCAGGCACTGCTTCAACCTGGTCACCGCCCTTGAAGAGCTGCACACCACCCTCCATCTGACCTAGGAGTTTCCGCTCAGCCTGCAAACCGACAATCATCTCCTCACCCTCTCCTCGCTCAGCATTTTCATCGTCCTTGTCAAAGGTGAAGCCCTTCTCTCGTGTGATCCAGATTGCATCACCCTCAATCTTCAAGCCGCTACGATCCGACATGGGCGCATGCATCTTCTTCTCCTTCTCGTCCAGTCTTCGCCGTCCCGTCTTGCCAGTAACCTTGGCGATCGCCTGCTCCATAGCAGGGGTTGGACAAGGGTCTGGTAGAACCTCCATGTTGGAGACTGTAAAGTCACCCAAGCCAGGAACGTGTACCCGCTGTCCTTGCGACGAAAAGTTTGTGCCTCGAAGATATCCCGACAATACAATCGATCGATCGCACTTGGGGTCCTCCTCGATCTTGGTAGGATGCGTGATATCTCGGAAGCTGTCGATGATGGTGTAGGGGTGCGAGTTGCGCCAGATGAGCGGACGGGGATTCTTCATGACGGAGAGGAAACGCGACAGGTTGTGGATTTCGCGATCGGGGTATCGTCCATTCATGACACCAGAGAGATAGAAGAGATGAGCACCCTGGTACAATTCGGTCCACAGTCTCTTCTTGAGCCTCTTCTTGGCGTCCTTGAGCGCCTGGGGCTTCCGGAACAGGTCGAGATGGGTCAGGATGCCAAACACGTTTCCAGGCATACCCGTGGCGGCGAGGATGTTGAGAAACTCCATCGTCTCCATCTCGAAGCCGTAATTGCCGTCAATCATCAGGAGGACAATGTCGGCCACCTTGGCGATGTCGACCATGGCCTCGAGCTCGTTGGGGCATTCGACAAAGGTCAGGCGCTGCTTCTTGGAAGTGACGACGGTGATGGGGCCCTGGGGGTCGGTTATCGTCTCCTTGGCGTATCGTCGGACGAGTGACTTGAGGAGGGTCGTCTTGCCTACGCCGGGAGGACCGACGATGGTGACGAGGCGAGGCGGGGCCTCATCGGGCAGTCGGTCGACGAGGGGAACATGGAGGCGCTTTTCCTTGATCTGTCCGTGGTCGTCAGCATGATACACCATTAGCGTAGCTTGCGCAGTGTGATCCTACATCCTGCGATCTCGCCGCTTGTCGTTGAAGCTTGCCCGGTTTAGAGAATGCGAACGCCTTGGGATTGCGCTCTGTGGTCAAGTCAGCCATGCGCCTACCTGGTCGCGGATTGTGCAGTGAAAACAAACCTCCCGTGTGCTGCTTCTTCTCCTTCCTGTCCTTGGACTTGCGATGCGGCTTGTGTACTTGGTCCTCCATGGTTGCGCGTGCTTCACTTCACGGGCTTCCACGGTCCATCACCAGTAGTAGCAAACCAGGCCTGTCGCTTTCAAAATTTCTATGGTCTCTTGGGAAAATTTATCCGATAAGGCGATAAGACATTGAAATTGACTTATCGATAAGCATGGGGGCGTCGAATTGATGCCGAACTTGATTGGCTAGCAATCGCGCGTCTCGTCTAGAGCTTCTTCCATCAGCCACGGTCAAGCCACATGAGGCTCAACTTCACCTCAACTCCAAAAGTTCCCAACCGACATTGTCCAACTTCCTGTTTAAGCATGGATCTTATCGCCCTGCAGGACCAACTCGCACTTCGGCGTGACGTACTCATCTTCGTTTCTCCGTGCTTTCGTCCGGTGCGTAGTTACATCATGGGCCAATCCTAGCTGGCGAGCGACAAGGGGTCATTGGCGCCCAAGTCTTGATGGGAAATCATGAGAAGGGCGTCATGACCTCCTTTACCAAAGGGTTGTCAACTCGCGGATGATTTGATTTGACTTGTGAGGTTTCTATAATTGGTCTTCAGTCCGAAGACTGTTTCCGAATGGGCTTATCGTTGGGAGAGACTGCAACTCGGATCGTCCGTCACTCAAAAGTTCTCAAGTCATCATCCGACCCCAACGGATTCCGAGCTAAACCGATTGCGAAAACTCCTGTAGCCCGTATGAGTCGACAATTTTAGCATCATGAGCAACAAGTAGCAATGACTCCCACTGGCGGTCATGGTTGGCTAGAGGACCCAACGTCCCTGCATGCTATCCCCCGCATGCTCTCAGGCCGCTCTCACGCACCCCTCGTCTATTGAGGAGGGTCTCGTGTGCATATCCTGCGTGTCTCGCTTACACCTCCTTGTCGTCAGCCTTATACGTAGGCATCTGTGTATTCGTCCGCTTCGTTGTTAGTTGCTTACGATGATGTGGTTTCCTGGTTGCCTCGGCCGCGCCTTGATGATCAGGCTTTCGTCATGACTCACGCAATCTCCTCTGAGAGGTAACAATGCTGCTACGCAAGCAATTCCCGCAATTCATGTTTCCATGTGTCTGTTTTGGATAGGAGTTGCAGATGTGCTGGAGTAGCGGTCATTGTGGTCTCAGGCTTCAGGTATAAAGAGATGGGCATGAAGCATCTTGTAGACTTCATTCAGCCGCACACAATTCAATTGTAACAGCAATCACTCACACTCTCACTCTTAAACCTAATTGACGACAAGTCAAACTTGTTCATAACCATCAACCAATCCCTACCCAAACAACTCTACAACATGTCGAACCCTGCCACCACCAGCAGTAAGGGTCCATACAGGTCAAACCAGACTGCGTGCTGACTCCTAACCTTAGCCAACATGAACCCATCTTCAGACCAGTATACCAGCTCCAAGGCTGCCGACCCCGAGACAGCTTCCATTGCCACCTTTTCCTCAACCGCGCCCTTGGTTAAGAAGGACAAGAAGCAACAGCAGAAGCAGAAGGAGACCGAGATTGACGTACAGAAGCTACAGGAGCAAGCTCTGCGATCACAAATACGCTTTAGCATGTAGAGGGTAGCCTTGGCAAAGGCTACTGGGGGCGTTTGAGTGGCCTTGAAGGCGTGATGGCTGTTGTATTTAAAAGGGCCGTTTTGAGAAACGGCCTAGCGTTGGTTATCTTGGGGATTTTTGGGACAATGTGACCCAGGAGAAGAGCGACGGGTATCATTCGCTATGAACAAGACTTGCATTGGCAGTCTTTGAATAAATTTGAATCTTATTATTTGCTGGTTCATAACCGCGCTTAGAAGCTGTCGTTGAGAATATCCTCGTTCATCTTGACCATGGTAGGGCTGTACTCGGATGAGTTTGGATCAACGCCTGCGTCTAGGAGAATATCGCCAACGATTCTCTGGCTGGCTTCTCGTGCTGAGATACAAGTTAGCCATTGTACCCTTGAAACAAGACACTTTGAGAGACACTTACCGGGTGTCTGTAAAAGTTTGGACGGGGGCAGGGCAAACTGGATTGTCTTGGGTGGACTCATGCCAGCGTAAAGATCGATATCCTCATCCTCCTCGTCGCTCTCCCAGTCAATCTCATACTTGTTCTTTCCGCTGGAAATGGTGCTCTCCTCGGCAAACACATCTCGCGTCTTCCTCGCCGTCGCCGGCGTCTGCACGCTGACTCCGGGCGTTCTGGGACCCTGCGTTGCTGCTGCGAGGCGCTGCCGGGCGTTGCTCTTGTATGGCGACATGAATGCCTCGCTGCGGAGGGTGGGCACCGCCATCTCGGGGGACGAGCCGGGAGAGTCGTCCTTCCACGCGGGGGTCTCCTTCTTGGGCTGGTTGCTCTTGAGGGGGGAGATGCGATAGGCGGGCTTGTGCGGTGTGGCCTGGATGCGGTAGTTCTTGTCGAGAAGGCGATGGAGCAGGGGATCCATGTTGGCTTGCGCCGACTGCTCGACTGTATGATCGTCGTCAAACTTGTTCCGTGGCGTCATGGCCATGTCTGGAAGTCTGGCGGTGTGCTGGGCGAATAAGACGGTCGAGTCCTCGTTATCTTGCAGCACAGTCGTCTCATCCTCCTCGTCCTGCATCTCTCGCTTCATGGTTTCATACGGCGACTGCATATCGGAGAAGCGCGTCCGGGTTTTGGACGCTGGCGGTCGGGGGGTGCTGCCCGAGAGCTCAGCATCATCGAGGAGCGAGTCGTCGGCGTGGAAGGTGGAATGCTCGGCACCGGTCGTGGCCGTCATGTCGTCATCATGCTGGGCGGTGTAGTCTGCGGTGGTGTCGTCCCTCATGGCCGTGCTCTCTTCCACGTTGGTCGTCTCGTCATCGTTCGCGAGCTCTTCGTAGCCGGAGAGGGATACGTTGGCCGAGGCCTCGAAGAACTGTTTCCAGAACTGGAGGTTGTCAGCTTCGGGCGTCTTGCATTGAAGGAGATGGACTGTACCTTTGAAGCCTCCCATACGGCGCGTGAATTCTCTCCATACTGTTCGACTAGCGGGAGGATGCTCGTAGTGACGATGCGATGCGACTTGCTGAAGTTGTGATCGATTTCTACCCAGGTTAGCACCCAACCAGATACAACAAGAGCAATTAGTAGGTACCTTGAAGAGTGAGGGTGATGGATTGTTCGAGCCTCTCAAGCTCTTCTGTCAATGACAGATTACGAGCTGCGTTGCTTTGTCGAGACATGGTTGCAGTAGGCAAAGTCGCTATGATGGATGTTGGGTTGCTTGTTTACTATGCTCATGATAAATTAGAGCCGCGCGTGGGGACGCGATGAGGGGCAGTCTTGGCGGGCCTCCACTGATGCCATGGCGGGGTATATTGCATCTGGTGTATCACCAAGCCATGACAACAAATGCCGGAATATATTATGCACAACATCTTGTTTAGTCAATTCTACCCTTTGGTGTAATAGTTGTTCATCTCCAGTTTCATCAGAAGCTGGGCCACCATGTGATCTTCTCCAATGCCCTCCTGCTTCAACCCCAGGTCGTCCGATACCTTGTTGCTTGTTGATCGACTCTT
This sequence comes from Fusarium protoensiforme, assembly GCA_011320165.1. NCBI lineage: Eukaryota > Fungi > Ascomycota > Sordariomycetes > Hypocreales > Nectriaceae > Fusarium > Fusarium protoensiforme. The sequence continues at coordinate 68,737 of JAANQP010000433.1, read as the reverse complement.
TTCTGTCAATGCTCGGCAGACCGTCGCAAAAATTTGAACCTTTGTCTTGAAGTTTTTGTAGAGCCGCTTGATCTCCTCTCGCGTTTCTTCAGGGCCTGTGTCTGGGCCTATCCCCAAGGCTTTTGTCCGAGAGAACTTGGAATACGCCAGCAACGATACAAATATCTCATCGAGAAGCTTCAAGACTGGCTGTTGTCTCTTTCTGAGGAAAAGAGAAAGCATAATCCGGTCCAGGACTCGCGAGTGAAATTCTCGAAGCCTGTCAGGGCTCTCCACCGTCTCTGGGGTGCTGCTAAGGTCTGGGTTGTTCAGATCTGACTCAATCTTGTCCAATTTGGCTTCGAAAGCTTGCCAAGGGATAGCAATGCCCGAGTCGAAAAAGAATGAAGTGATGCCCGACACGAAGTGGTGTGCCTCTCGGGCAAATCGATACGAGATATCCTCGGGGTCGTACCAATGGGTCGTTCTGGAGTTGACGTCTCGGAAGAGCTGGTTGATTACATATAGCATCCTCAGGATTCTCAAAAGAAACTTGAAGATGCGATCATATTGTGTCAAGATGACTGGTGTGATGATACTGGACAGGGGGCCTGGCGTCTTGTAAGACAAGCGAAGAAAGTCGAGAGCCTCCAGGGAATCCGGATTCATGCACTTCTCAATCTCCTCTTCTGACAGATCTCGGACACTAAAGCTTAGGTCTCCTGGTAGTTCGGCTGAGTCCTTGGATATGCTGGTCAGCCTTTCTTTGGAAAAGCCATTGTCGGATGTAAAGCTCTCGGCCAGTACTCCCATCAGCGCGAGCCGCAGCTCAGAACTCGCAGGCGGCCATGTATCTCGGCCTCCAAGACGAAGGCCCATGACACCACCCTGACGTGCGACTCCAGCTTGTCGCTCAGCTGTCTCCAACTCGGGGTCGAACAAGGCATGCGATAATCGACTGACAAATAACCCGTTTCCAAACATGTGGAAATCGCGGTGCATCTTGAGATGGCTGCGCAAGTCATGGCTGCTAAACAGAAGCCGCAGACTCTCTTGATTGACCACATGGGATTGTGCCGAGGCGATACCACCGAAGGACAGCACTGGGAGCAGTGACCAGTGAGGCGCAAAGTCGGGGCGTTGCGTGGGAGGTCGATAGGCCCCGGAGAGTCTCTGGCGGACAACTTGGCTTAGAGAATCCTCGGCCCCAACATCAGGTAGAGGCTGGTTGAACTGCTCAATGGACGCCAAAAGTCGCTGTTCCATTTGGTTCGCCTCGATACCATGGTATTGTAATTGGGCCCCAGAAGCTAACGGAAGCATGTAACGCTTCAGGAGATCCTGCTCCTCGTGCTGATCCGGCTCTTGATGCGTCCTGGCCTTTTGAACTGCATCGAAGAGATTGGCCCGGTACTCGTTGACCCGAGCCTCGAGTTCGTGAATGGCGTCCCAATCATAAAGCCAGCCGACCTTCGGAGGTCGAGTCACATCGAGAATGTTCGGCGTCGCCAAAGGGTGTTCTGGGTGGCATGTCCTAATGAACCGCAGATTCTTGCCCGTCTCAAAGATGGACTTGGCGATGTCGTATGGCATAAAGTGAGGCATCTTGTTCTCATCCAAGCGAAAATCGACGTCTTCCACCTCTTGACCAAAGTCATCCATGTATTTCTCCTTGTCGACCTTGATGAATCCCTTGCTCTCTCCAACGTTGGCTTTTGTTAGTGGGAGGCCCTCTTCCCGCTTGGTTCCGATCCATTCCTCAAGGAACTCAATCCATGGCTGTGAGACTCGTTGCAAGACCTCACGCATGATCCCGCGTAGTTGCTCCTCGCCGTAATCGACCGAATAAGCTTCGTGAAATACGTAAGAGAGGACATGCTCGTCCGTGTAGCCCTTGCGAAACTTGGATGTAAGTCTGCGAAAGGGGGCCAGAATTGCTAAAAGTCCCTTGACAGTTGACTGCAGTTCCAAGAGTGATCGGGGTTTCTGACCAGACACAGCTACATGCTGCTGGACATCCTTGAGGACCTGATCAAGGGCACCAGCCAAGGCAACACCGCATCGGTTAGTACGTTTTGAATATGTCGTTTGGACAAAGGATTGAAGTTCCAAGAACATCAAACCGCATTTGTGGCACTGCTTCTCTAATCCTTCAAGGACATCTCTCGAATACCCCGAAACCCGCATGCTGGGTAATGCTGGCGCCAAAGATCGTCCTTTGTCCGGCCTGAAGAAGAAAACCGACTCTTGCCCGAGCGCCAGAGCAAGTAGCGAGGTGAAGTAGGCCTTGGCATCGATAATAGGTATATCGGAGTTCTTGAGTTCCAGAGGGTCCATCGACCAAGTCAGGAGGGCATCGTAGACACCAGCACCAGCTTCGGTTACCATATGTGGTTGGCCAACTGTTGCTGTGCCGGCGATGAAGCCGTCCCAAGTCTTGTGCTCAGCAGCCTTTGCTTCCGGCTCGTTGATATCCATCCATAAATCGTCCGTCGGTTCCGCATCATGGATGCTCTCTTTGGGGGTCGAGATCTCGTTGGAGGAGGAGGTGACTTCGGGCTCAGCCTCCTCAGGTTGCAGGGACGGTAATTGGAAGAAGCCATTCTTCTCGACGGCTATCGATGATAATTGCACTAAATCAGAGTCTAGATCGTCTGAATAGTTCATTAGCATGGTTGACATTAGAGACGATAAGAGGGGTACAACTTTTGAGGCTGGGTGAGAAGAAGGGATTCAGTCCATCAAGATCGCCGTTTAGCTGCGCGTGCCATTTTGACCCCTTCCATAAGTCGGGGACATCAAAAACGCCTGAGAGATCATCAGGTTTAGCCATGGCTACTATGTTGGTTCGAGCAAACAATCTAGCATCGTCCAAGACGAAGGTAGTGTGGAGTGCATGGTTGGGTTGAGCTGTTGCACGGGCTGGGGCAGTCAATTTACGCGAATTAGGCGGCCCCGCGACGCGTTCCAGCGCCTTTCGCGCTAAGCATGCACTAAAGCTGAGCTGAGCTCCTTCCAGAACACGGCGCCAACGAATCGCGAATGATTCACGCCACATGGACCTTGTGGAGGGCACCTAGCTCATGATCAAACAGAGCTTGAATCCTTCAACAACTCTCCATTGCTTGGGCTCCCTGCAGCATCTCTATTATCACCACCGAGAATCGAGACATTTAGGAGTCATTCCACCGAATTCTCCGACCCAGATACATTCTATCCTTCTCTACTCGCCACAGCTCAATCACAATGGCGCCTAGAAAGCGTGCCCGCGCCAGCACCCAGACTGCGGCGACCCCTACGCCTGCGCGCGACGACGACGCAATGGACGTCGATACTCCCCAGGCCGGCGATCAGGAGGAAGCCACTGAACCCAAGGAACCCGACAACAATTTCAACGACCACTGGACGGATGATCAAGTCGCTTCTCTATTCAAGGGTGTGATTCGCTGGAAGCCAGCCGGTTAGTTTTCCATCTCCTTCCCGTCCCTCTTGCCATCGACTAATAGCTGTCCATAGGGATGCATAGGCACTTTCGAATGATAGCAATCTCGGAGCACCTGCGGAATCACGGCTTCGACCCCGACCTATACCCGCACACGCGCATCCCCTACATCTGGCAGAAGCTTCGGACATACTACAACCTCGAAGTCATCGATGAGCGGGAGAACTTTGACGAGGACGAAACGGAGGATCGCTATGTCGACTTTTCGCTCCCCAGAGCACAATTCTTTGATGCCATGATGCAGCGAGCACAGGCCGACCCCAGCGAAGCGCCTACATCACCTGCACAACTCGATCTCTCTCCAGCACCGTCGTCCCCGGCCAAGAAGCGGAAGCGAGGCGACACCAAGACTAGAGGTACTTCGGTGGAGGACACTGAAGAGGGAACGGACGCACCATCGCCAGCACCAAAGACAAAGCGAGGATCAAGACAAAAGAAGAAGGGTGCGACGCAGGCCAAGGCTGAGAAGCAGGAAAAGGCCGAGACGACAGAGGAAGAGGAAGCAGAGGAAGGCAGCTCGGGCTCATCGAGCGAGGAGGAAGAAGGAAGCGCTGAAGAGAGCGGAACACCAGTATCGAAAGCGACGAGAGGTGCCAAGAAGGGACAAAAATCTGCGCCCGCAAAGACGAGGGCGAGGGCACGGAGAAGACGTTGAGGCTGAGCGTGGTTTCTGCGTCTTGGCGGCGGGATGTTATGGTTTTGATACCCTTCAGCAATGGAATTCATGAATACGTGATGATTAATGTAGATCTTTCGTCTAATTGTAAAGTCATGGCCTGGCAAATGGTTGTACATGTCTGGTCTTTCGACGTTTATTTGCTCTCCCACTCGCTGCGGTATCTCGTCTGGGTCCTCCAATCCCGTCCTATGGGAAAGATGCTCTCTACGTCGAGCGTCGTCCGCTGCGCCGACCCCGGCTGGTGCACCTTGGGCATCTCGACCGGCGGCTTCTTCTGTAGGAGATCCCACATCCCGGCCTCGGCCTGCCGGCTGACGTGCTGGTCGCGCTCCTCGGCGTACTGCTCCTGCCTTCTCTCCGTCGCGATGCGGTTCTTGAGGGACTCCTTTTTGCGGTACGTGTCTGGGAAGTCGGCGGCGGAGAACTGCAGTATCTCCTTTGCTTCCCGGTTGATGGCGGCTTCTTCCTCGTTCGATGTAGTGATTGCCGTCTCAAAGTCTGAGTCGTCTATTACCTCCTCATCAGAGAGATCCGAGAGGTCTTCGACCGTGGTTGGCTGGAGTGCCCTTTTGGCCTTTTCTTCGCGTCCAGCCAAGTCGCTCTCAACTTGATCGTAGCTCAGAGCTTCCTGGTCTGCCTCTTCGTTCCGTTCAGGCGGTTCGTTGTAGACCTCGAGCCGAAGTCTCCGGGCACACTTGTTCCAGAACCTCTGCGAGTTTGGCATCAGGCCCAGGGAGGCAACGGCAGTTTCGACATCCTCCACCCTGATGATGTAGCGGGTTGAAGGTATGACTTCCCTCTTAGCTCGGATCCTGGACATGCTGAGGAAGATGGTTGTCTGGACGATTCTTCTGGTTATGGAGACTGCCAAAGAGTGAAAGTCTTCGAATGTCGTCGCCCACATGGAGGGAGGGTTGTCGTCGATAAAGTTCCAATTCTCGCTAGGAATGGAAGAGTTCATAAAGATGCGCTCAGAAAGCCCCAACCAGTTGTGGAGGTTGAAAAGGGTAGAGAAGGGCAGGTTTTGGCCCTCGGGATTCTCGCCATTGTCAAGTCGGCGGGCGATTCTGGGGGTAATGTCCCAGTATTCTCCCCATTTGCTCTCTTCCCGTTGCTCTTCTTTGCGCTCCTGGCGGACAGATATGGCGTCGGCAGCTTCTTCCAGAGCATGGCAGCACTGTTGGCTGAGCTCGATCGCTGCAGGGTGCTCGGGGAATTCAATGGCTGAACGTCTGACTTCTCGTTGCCTCAGAAGCTGTGCCCTCTGGAGCACGTGGAGGTAATGGTTCACCTCGACCTCGCTCTTTGTGCCTATGCGTGAGGCAATCCCAGGCAGATCTCCTTGTCCCAGGCGCGCGAGAGCCTCGAAGAAGAGCTTCTTTTCCAGAGTGGACCACAGTGTGAGGCCGATTTGGCTGGCGTCAAGGAGGCCCTCTTCATCGACGACACAAACCCGCTGCGCCGCATCTTTAATGTCGACGTTGAGAAGGTTCAGATAGTCGGTGTTTAGAACTCCTTTATGCCGCTTGAAAACACGAGGTGCTGGGTCATCCTCCGCCGGACGTTTGAGTGATGACTGCTGATCGTCCTCGCCTGCATCGACTTCGTCGCCGCTGTATATGCTACCAGAGACATCACTTTCGTTTTCTTGGCCGTATTCTCCAAGGAAACCTTGTGCAACCTGAGCCCTCAGCTCAGCGTCGCCCATGTTAGGTCCCTCCTCAGGGAGAGGATCATAGTCGATTCCCGGCTCCATGCTCCCTCGTTCCTTGTGTGTCGAAGATTCTGAAAAGGCGAAAACATGATAGCAACGGCGGGACTAGGGCGAGTTCCGGCCCGGGTGTGAATGCAAAGCCAGTGAAGAATGGAAAACTGGGTTGAAGCTTGTAAACAGTGAAGAAGCGAGGCTTCAACTCATGCTTCACGGTGTTCAAAGTAAAACTGAAAAGGTGAGTGCCCTCAAGCATCATTGGCCAGAATATTTAAATATGCTTACATAATCCAGCGCCAGCATCAACTTCTGCATCACCAATTTTCATCAATCGAAATTGCATCAGGCTCAACGTTTTCGCGTTGCGTTTCTCATCATGTACAATGCTACAATTTGTCTCAAAATGTCTTTTCCGTCCACGTACTGGGATGGGCGCATTCGCGGCCACTCACTTAGCTTTGAAGGCATTCGCATCCACTGTGGCTCATAACAAGCCCAAGCTGAAGCTTCGAGATTATCAGGAGGAATGCATCTCATCGGTTCTGGATTCATTGAAGCAGGGCCATAAAAGAGTAGGAATATCGCTAGCCACCGGTAGTGGTAAGACGGTATGTTGAATTCACATGTTGAAAGCCCTCCAACTCACAAATCCAAGGTCATCTTTACACAACTCATCGACAAGATCCCGCCAATATCCAAGGAGGCGACGCAAACCTTGATCTTGGCACACCGTCGAGAGCTCGTTGAGCAAGCGGCTCATCACTGTCAGCGTGCGTATCCAGACAAGACTATCGAGATTGAGATGGGCAATGTGCATGCTACGGGAACAGCCGACATTACTGTTGCCAGCGTACGGAGCATAATATCACAGGAACGGCTGAGAAAGTTCAATCCCTCCCGGTTCAAGCTGGTGCTTGTCGATGAAGCCCATCACATTGTTGCGCCAGGTTATCTGAAGACCCTAGGTCACTTTGGGCTTGAAGAGAAGCGGGACAAGTCTCCGAACCTGGTTGGTGTATCTGCTACCTTTTCACGATTTGATGGGGTTAGGATTGGTGCGGCCATTGATGAGATTGTCTACCACAAGGATTATGTGGACATGATCTCTAAGAAATGGCTCTCGGATGTCCTCTTCACGACCGTTGAATCCCACGCCAACCTATCAAAAGTGAAGAAGGGCGCATTTGGCGACTATCAGCCTGGTGAGCTATCCAAGGCCGTCAACACGGACGAAATCAACGACATCACGGTGCGCAGCTGGATGGCCAAGGCTCCTGGGAGAAAGTCAACATTGGTGTTCTGTGTCGACGTGGCTCATGTCGTTGAGTTGACTGAGCGATTCCGAAAACACGGGTTTGACGCGAGATATGTCACCGGAGACACTCCCAAAGTTGAGAGAGGAGAGACCCTGGACGCTTTCAGGAACGGCGAGTTTCCAGTGTTGGTCAACTGCGGCGTCTTTACCGAGGGCACTGATATTCCGAATATCGACTGCATCATCCTGGGCAGGCCAACCAGGTCACGCAACCTCCTTGTTCAGATGATTGGCAGAGGAATGCGATTGCATCCTGGGAAGAAGAACTGTCATGTCATCGACCTCGTGTCGAGCCTGGACACTGGAATCGTGACGACCCCTACGCTGTTTGGTCTTGATCCAAACGTATTGGTTGAGCAAGCAACAGTGAAAGATCTAAGAAAGATCAAGGAGTCTCAAGACGTAGAGCACGTGGACTCCCAGATGTCTCTCTCCTACCAAACATCCGGTGGCCCAAACTCCCCTGACTCAGTCACCTTCACCGACTACTCGTCCGTGTTGGACCTCATCGCTGACACATCAGGCGAGAAGCACATTCGTGCCATCAGCAAATACGCTTGGGTTCAAGCGGGAGAAGAAAAGTTTGTGTTGTCAGCCCCAAACGGCTCCTACGTCAGGATCGAAAAGATTAGTGAACGACTCACGGCATCTGGGCCCATATTTCGAGCTGTCGAAGTGCGCGCGCTTCCTCCTGGTATGGCAAAGTCACCCTATGCAATGCCGAGGGAGATCCTCACCGCCGCAACATTCACCGACGCTGTGCATGGGGCCGACAGCTTCGCTGCGAAAGCGTTCCCTCATACCTTTATTCACCGCTACCAGAGATGGCGTTCGCTGCCTCCCACAAAGGGGCAGGTCGACTTTATCAACAAGCTCCGCGGCAAGGCCAAGCCCCTGACCATCGACGACCTGACAAAGGGTAAGGCGGCCGACATGATCACCAAGCTCAAGCACGGCGCCCGCGGTCAGTTTGCAAAGATTGAAGCAGATCAGAAGAAGCAGGCCCGGCAAAGAGTGGCGGCAGAGACTAAGAGGCTCCGCGAGCATGTCAGCGTCGGACCTGTGGCCGTCTGACGGGGGTCATGAGTCGGAGGGAGCTGGTATTCGTCAGCTATGTAACAAGACATGTACAACACGATAGAAAAAGGCGTTTGGCTAGATCACTTTTTGGTGTTTGTGCATTAGGAGGTTTTCGGAGATTGTGCTCTGGAAGCCGGTATAGAAACTCGGGACTTGACGATAGGTCTGGCATGTATCACCTCCTTGTATAGTTGCGAGAAACTCAAGCCACGAGCTTGAGGGACCTTTTCACATGAAAAGACTGTATTCATCTCATCCAAGCCATCCGATCAAACGTGTACAGACTCGGGCTCGCCGAACAAGGGGGGGTTCACAAAGGACATCGCTCATGTCCGAAGTTGAGCAAACAAAAGGGGGGCCCAGCGGCCTGAATTAAAAGGGAGCAGACGACTGTATCTCCCAGTCATCGAGGTCACCCCCTACCCTTTACTCCTATGGCGTGTGATTCACAGACGATGGAGCAACACCAACGAGGGGGAGTTGGTCAGCGCCGGCCGAGGCTGGCGGGAGCTGCCATGGCAGTGCTGGTAGTTGGTGTGTTCAGGAACTCGACTGTTTTGCGAGTGGTAGACTCTGCCACTGCCCTGGCACTTCTTTGCTTCGAGCCTTGATGTGTGAACCTTTTTCTCTCTGTCTCTGCTTCTTCTCTTTGAAGCTACGCTACTCAACCGTCTCCAAGAGATCACTTGAATCACGCCCACAGCTTCACCACCTTTCGTTCAAACCCCGTCAGCTTGGCCAAGTTTGCCAGGCGATATCCAATAATGGACCTCAGTCGCAGCGAGTCCTCGCTCTCCTGTATCCGGCCGCCCTCGTCACTGCTCATTGAACGCCCCGTCGAGTATGATGGGCCCGCCGACGCCCAGGAGAAGGAGAAGCGTTTCGAATTCCCCGATGTCTTCTCCCCGAGCCCTCAGGCTGCTCCACTCATCTTGCCCAGACTCATCGTTCAGGATGAGGAGAGGCGCTTCGAATCAGTTGCCGTCTTCTCTCCAAGCCCAGAGGTTGCTCCGCCCGCTTCACCGAAAAACGTGGTTCAGAATCAGGAGAAGCACTTTGACTTCCCCGATGTCTTCTCTCCGACTCCAGAGGACGCTCCACCCATCTTGCCAAGAGCCATCGTCCAGAATGAGGAGAAGCACCTCGACCTACCTGACGTCTTCACCCCAACCCCCGATACTGTCTCGCCAGTGAGGCTAACAACAAACCACCACCTGCCTAGTTCTTCCTCTCACCAACCTTCGTCCATCGAGGTCATCAGCACGCCATTTAGCCTGAGAAACTTCAAGAGCGGCGAGCTCGAGCGCCGAGGAGCCCCTGCCCGGGAAGTGCTCAGGAATCAGTTCACGGGTCCTCGCCCAGTTGGGGATCCTTCTCTGCTTGCAACACAACAATACAAACTAATCTACCCACCTGCATCTCGCGACGCATACCCCAATATCGAAAGGTTCCCGTTTAGCTTCGTGGAGTCGTCCAAGCCTGTTGATCTGGACGAGCCCATGGGAGGATACGCCGAGCAGAGCGACAAACTAGCCAACTTCCTCACTGCGCAGAGCAAGAAATACGCCAAAGACTATGCCAAATATACCCGTCAACACGCGAAGCTCACGGCGACCTGGGACAAGATCAACGATGCTCGATACGCCAAGGCCGAGAAGGAATCGCGCAGGTCCGACCACAACCCGGCAAAGGGAGAGCACAAGATCATCGAGCCCCTCACTCGAAGCCAGCAGCGCAAGATCGTCGAGCTCGAGACGGACCTGGCGCCCCTGATGGAAAAGGTGGCGCTCAACCGAGCCGAGACCGAGGGCACCATCGCCGCGGCCTTCATGTTCAACTGGGATGACGCCGATCGAGCGCCGACGGAGCACCAGGTCTCTATACTGCGCGAGCTCAAGGGATTTGAGAAGTTTGTCTTTGAGAAGGAGAAGCCTGATGTCAAGACCGGTCTCGAATATGTCATCACTGACGCTGACATGCATGGGAATGCCCTCAGTCGTAACCCTACTCAGCCTTTGTTTGACGATATCCGGGCTGAGAGCAACAAGGTATACCGGGAAGCGTTTCTGAAGCAGCGGAAAGAGGACCTCCTATTCGCTCCCCTGACTTCTCTCCCACTCTCTCCACCCCCTGAGCCTGATGAGTCTGCTGAGGCTCCCTGGGAGGCATTCCTCTGCCCCAAACCCAGGACGACCATCAAGAAGAATCGAGCTGCATTATCGACCACACTTCCTGAGTGGTTCACCATCTTTGCCAGACTCAACATCTTCAAGTTCGAGAGCCTCAGACTACAAGACCAGTTCAACGAGCTCCTCCGCACTATCAGAAAGCTCGAGTCAAGAATTAACAGCCCCGACACTCCTGCGCGATCAAGATGGGACCTTGAATGGCACGAACCCAACCCCTCGTGGTCGACTCCGGTCCGACAGAAGAGCGGCGGCTAGTGGAAATGCCGCTCCGATAGGGACGCGCCGGTCGGCGAGCGAATGTGTCGTCAGTGCCACGGGACCGGGACGGCGGCCGAGCCCCAGGGGAAGACTCCTGACGAGGATGTCACGCTCGAGAGCGACTTCGACTTTGCGGATGTGTTTGAGACGTCGTGGGATGCCAAGAAGCCTGACAAGGAGTCACCCGAGACTCAGCTCCAGCAAATCAAGGATGGGATCAAGAAGGCCATTGCCATGGCTAACAAGAAGGATGCTGAGAGAGTTCGGGCTCGACCTGTGCGGAAGTGGTAGGGGGGTGAGTTTAGGTCTCGGGGTCTCAAATCGTCGTTGTGGTAGGGCACTTTGCTGTCCTGCAAAGGGATATAGTGCTCAAATCAAAGTACAATCAGTTTAATCGATCGATGATAGAAGTGATGTGCATGTTTTCAATGGTGTATGCTCTTAGTTGCTTGACTCTCGTAATATGTGTCTCTTAGTTTGGGCGTGTGTGAATGCTCTTGTTGCCGCAAATGCCCGAGTTTGTTGACAATTCTTATCAAGCATGAGCTTCTCGAGCTTGCGTGCTTGTTAATGCTTGGTGCATGGTAATTTCATTCTTGGCTGAAAGAGGAAATGTTTGTGAATAGGCGATGTAGTTGGATCTAAGCAGCTCCGTCTAGGATTGGGGGGCAATCATCCCCTGGACGAGTATTTAACCCCTTCACCAGCCTATACGAAACCCCTTCTTCTCTACTCATTGTATATACTACACACGATAGGTCTGGACGATGGGTGCCGATGATGAATGGGATGTTCTTTACGGCTGAGTTGCCCGTGGTGTCAGATGACCCAACCAAAGGAGCTGCCTCGAAGCATCAAGAATCCCTACGCATTTTCCTTCTGCCTTGCCAACAGGCACACAGAAGATGGTTCCAGAAACTCATATATATACTCGTCTCCGCCGGGCGGACTTTGCTTGTGATGGCCTTGCGCATCAACCCTAACCAACCCCACGGTGCCCTTGGCAAAGCTTGCATCCAGAGCAGAGGGATCTTGGGCTTTCATTCAATTCATGGTTGTGGATACAACCGAGCGCCTTGGTCTTGCGTGGAAAGCGATCAAGAGAATCTATGCCCTAGCAGCACGCTCCTCGGACAGGACATTATGCCTGACCGCCAACCAAAACATGCGTCAAACTCAGTCCCTGATATATATCACCAGGACGATGGCCTCAAGTCATTAGGCTGTCCTCCTCGGACGCTTTTGGTTCAAACACTCAATCGAGCCATATCCTCGATGCTCAGAGAGACATCACCCGGAATGGTTGGCTACCCCTCAGCCGATATACCCAGCAGCTGTTCCTCTCGTTGTCTGTTGTCTATATATACCAACAGTCGCAAACCCCGACCGCACACGGCGCTCCTGTCGACCATGGGTCGCTGAACGCGCCCAGGCCGAATTTCCGCACTCATCTCCACAGTCCACATGGTGCAGAGAAACACCATGCGCAGTACAGAAACTCGTCGACTTGGCACTTGGGCATGGGAGCATGGCCCAGCAGCTCAAGGGCGTCATCCAGGTCTGGATTGCTGATGATAGCCTCTGTGGTGAACCCAGCATCCCCTTGACATAGTTGTGTCTGTCTGTACCTCGAAGCTCGGTTTTATTAGCAACAATCACTGACTCGCCAAGCGCGTAACCCGTGGGCTTTATCACCAAAGACATCCTTGCATTTCCTGTTTCTCTTTTCTTTCTACCGTCCTCTCTATATACGGCATGTCTAAGTGAAAACAAACATGGAGGATCTGCGTCTTGGTACACCAGATCTGCCATGAACGTCCTTGATGTGCTCCTTTTGGCCGACTGTCAGCGCTCAGACGCATGCCATACTCGCCCGGTTGTTAAGAGAGACGATCGATGCCTCCGCTCAACCTGGCGGACCATGTTCCGTACTAAACGAATCCTACGCGGGGTCTTACGAGACTTGTCGCTAGGCCAAGAACGCTTCAGGATATAGACCACGGCGGAATCGACACGAGCGTAGCAAGGCATCGGCTCTTTCGAGAGGCTATTATTCCGGCAGCGGGAGTGATTCCAGCGGCAGAACCACTTGATCCATTCAACGTCGCCTGAAGAAGGCAGAGCTCACAAGACGCTTTAGTCGTCTTGCCCGTCATCGAAGCGATGCAATTATCGGCGGCAAAATGGACGTTTTCCATTTGTTTCTGACAAACCTGCACAATAGGGGTGCAGTGTATCATCATCACACCCTATCATATATTATATACCTACTCCTTAGGGACTATGCTGTCATGCGCAAGAAAGCCTCATTCTTTGAAATGGGTTCGCTCGCCTGTACCTAACTACACACGCAATACCAACATCTCCATTAGATATACCGCCGCCTCTCGACCGTTCGCGAGAATGAGCAGCGCCCAGCAGTACCCGCCGAGATTAATCCTCTAGCTCCTCAGAGCATCACAGAAGTCAATCTCCCGACAACCGCCGTCGAGATCGATCTTCCGATAAGAAGAGCCCATAGACGCCATGGCCGTGACTGCAGCTGTGCGCGTTCAGCTGACGGCAGTGAGCGTTCCCGCCGCTACGCCTGGCCCTAAGATGCTATGAGTCGACGCGAAGATAAGCTTAAGGAAAGGGTGATCGGCCCCAAGGTCGTCCCGCGGTCAAAAGAGAGGGAATATCGCCCCGCCGATGGCCAGCTTGTTGCCACGGACAAAGGCCAACTATAGCACTCTCCGACGTCGAGGCCGGACCGCCCCGCCAAAAATGTATGTGACTAAGCAACCCGTTGTCGTGCCGCCATTCGCCCTTGGTAAATTGAAGCTATTCCTATCGCCACCAAAGTGAAGCTATCACAACCTCGCTTTTGCACGCATCCTCGCCGCCGCCGCCGAGAAGACCGCCGCCTCTCGAAGCACTCGTCGCGACCCTAGCCTCTTTGAGCGTGTGGAAGCCCACGAGGCTGCCGAGGCGAGGGCATCACGAGCACCTCCTTCCACGGCCCCAGCTGCCGTGCAGACTACGCCTTCCTCATTTACACCCTCAAATACCACTCGAGGCCTTCGTCAGGTAGCTGCTTATGACTCTTATGAGCCCGGAACGCAGATGCAACGCTTATACCAACGAGCTCTTCAACGCCTAGAGGATGAGGCTGATCTAGGCACCTCATCTGACGACCCAATCCCGATCGATGATGACGATGAAGCATCTACAGCTCAAGAACTCACACAGAATACGGCGGCCAACATCGCGGCCGCAGCCATCGCCGCGTTGGAAGGGATTACATCCGATGGGGATGAAGCTATAGGCCTTGACCTTCAATCTGCAGTGCAATTTGAGGGGCCAATTGATCAGAGGGCACTAGAGGTTGATCAGCCTTGGGTTGACGAGTTTGAGGCGTAATCACAACACCAAGAAGCTAGGTTGGTGATAGTCATGATATCTTCATTTGTGTATGTAGGTATAATTGGGCAATTGTAATTGAGACTGTTGAATACGATGAACTCTATTGATTACATACTAATTTGGGTGGGCGGCCGGGATCGGAAGGTATGCCACAGTCGCGCCACAAACCCCCACCTTTGGGGTGCCAAATACGAGGGATGGGGTGCCGGCTACAGACGCCCCTGCAAAAATATCTTGTCATCTAAGAGTAATTCCTACTCAAAGGCGATTTACAGTTGGAAACGCAACTAGTTTTCTAGATATTTCACGCCACAATACAAACATTGATCCATGCCATAACGTGTCTTTCTGTCTTCAACTAACCCCTTCTAGTTGATAAAGTCACTGCCAGGGAAATCGCCCAAGGTAGTCACATCCTTCAGAGCTTGCACGACAATCTCGATAGCCTTGACAAGATCTTCCTCGGTAATAGTGATTGGAGGGCTGAAGCGTAGACGACCAGCACCGATGCCCACCAAGACACCCCTCAGCGCTGCTAGAGCAGCTACCCGGCGAGCCGTGACGCCAGGGACAGACTCATCTAGAACGAGAGATTGGAAGAGGGCACCCCCTCGGAGCTCCTTGACGTGAGGGGGCGACAGCTTCTTGACTGTCTTGGTGAGTAGTTCTCCTAGACGTTGAGAGCGCTCCGAGATGTTCTCTTCCTCGAGAACTTCAAGGGAAGCTATGGCTGCAGCGCATGCGACAGGGGATGCGCCAAATGTTGAGAGGACCTCATTCCTACCGAGGACATCCATGACATTCTTCTTGCCCATGATGACAGACATGGGGTAAAAGCCTGGATAATGTCAGACTAGGGATATATTACAGACAGATAAGCACTCACCTCCGGTTACCGCCTTTCCAAGCGTGACCAGATCTGGATGGACGCCTTCTTCGTGCTGATAGGCCAAGTCTTTTCCAGTTCGTCCATAACCAGACTGGATCTCATCACAGATGAACAGAATGTTGTGCTTCTTGCATAGATCCTGCACAGCCTTGAGATATCCCTTTGGTGGGAAGCGGGTGCTGGTGAGGTTAAGGTCAGTGATCAACTCTCGTTTCGAGACAAACGACTCACCCAGCCCAACCCTGAACAGCCTCAACTAGGAAAGCTGCCACCCTATGACCGTCTTGTTTAAACGTTTCTTCGAGCACTTCCACATCCCCGTATTGGATCAGCTTTCCGCTCGTTGGCGCATACGGACCGACATTGGGAACATGTTGTCCAAAGTCTGAGGAACAAGTCAGTGGAGTCACAGCAAAGGAGTCAATAAGGAGTTACTCTTTGCAACGACCGTAGCAAGAGGCATGGTTGCTAGTGTTGACCCGTGATAGCACTGGTCGGTGGTGAGGATCCAGGCTTCGCCCTCCGAGATGCCCTTCTTGGTATAAGCCCACTTGCGGGCGATCTTGACAGCGGACTCGACAGCTTCAGAACCGCTGAGCATGGTGGCGATACAGTCGAAGCCGAATTTCTGCGTCTGTTAGACACTGAACTGCAATGGAGAACAGAGACCCAGGGGCTTGCCGTTGTGATGCGCTCTGCAAACTTGGCATGGAGAGGGCTGATGTAGGAGGTGCCGACAAGCGGCATCTTATGAATCTGCTCAGCGGCGGCCTTGGCGATCTTTGGGTGCGAATAACCAAAGTTCATGACGGCGAACTGAGAGATGAAGTCAATGTACTTCTTGCCATCCACATCGGTGATGATGTGGTCTTGGGCACTCTCGACAGCCACCTGAGACAAGTTAGGGATGCTTAAGTGAGGGTACAATGCAGTTCAACTTTCAGGAAACGTAGCAAAGCCTCCTCGGACATGCTTAGACCACAGGTCGACATAATGGCTTGTCTGTTTGGACAGGGTGAGGTCGTTGGAGGACCTGTTGGCCTCGGGGGAGATGTCGGTTGCAGAGGGAGCCATTGCAAAGGAGAAACAGAATTAGCAGAGAAATTGATTCAAGGTGTGGAATTGCTTGATTGAGACTTTGGTGCTCAACAGGCACGTCTTATACCCGAGCCTTGTTGACTCTATTTCATGGCGCTTGTTCAGCACTAGCACTGCGACTCGCACTTCCCAATACGGTAATCTACCATGACGCCGTCTCGCAGATAGATAATGGTGGTGCCGGCCATGGCAGCCAATGATTATGAACCGGCCCGGTCCTTGGATGATGATTTCTAAGCTGAGATGACTCCTCCAAGTTATTCTTTGGTTACACCTGTGTGAGGCTTGTGGTTCTACTGTTGGGCCTCAGTATTGAGTTGCCGCCCACCGCCCACACTACGCTTGATCTTTCACATTTTTACGGATGGCTCAAGCTATTGGTGCTCATATACAAGTCTGAATTTATCCGATGAACTCAAACAAGCCGTACATCACCTTGAACTACGGCCGCCATGACAATCATCCACATCCAAGCTTGGAGGTCTCTTTCAGTACAAGCCAGAGCAGGTAGAACATTTAAACCAATAGATCAATAGAGATACTTTTTCTACCAAGTTTCCAATCTACTATTCTAGTTAATAGTCCAAGTTCCAGTCTTCTGGATCAGATACTCAGCAACGGCCACATCCTTGCCGCTCTCCTTGCCATAGCCAGACTCCTTGATACCACCAAACGGGCTCTCCGCCGCAGAACCATTTCCGGTGTTCTAGAGACGATGAGTACCTCTTCAGGTTAACCTAGTAGATGGGACACTTACCAGCCCAATCATGCCCGCCTCGAGCTTCTCAAACATCCTCCACAGACGATCGGCGTTCTTGGTAAAGGCGTAGCTTGCCAGGCCCATGCTCGTGTCGTTGGCCAGCTTGACCGCCTCGTCCTCCGTGTCGAACCTGAAGAGTCCGCAGACGGGGCCGAATGTCTCCTCGCAGCTCATCTTCATGGAAGAGTCCATGTCGGTCAGCACAACCGGCTCCATAAAGTAGCCGCCGCTGCTCTGTCCGGCGGGAGTGCATGGTTTTCCAGATCCGAGAGCCAGCTTTGCGCCGCGCGAAACTGCGTCTTGGACCTGTGCTTCTGCCTTCTCCAGCCCGACGGGCGTTGTTACTGCGCCGAATGTCGTATCAGGGGCTGCACCATGGCCGATATTAAGCTTGCTCGTCCTTTCGACAAACATGGCTGCGAATTTATCATAGACGCCCGCCTGGACGTAGACACGATTCGCAGATATACAGGCTTGACCGGCATTCCTCCACTTCAACGTCATGAGCTGATCGAGGGCCTGATCGAGGTCGGCATCGTCAAACACGATGAAAGGACAGTTACCCCCGAGCTCGAGGGTGCATTTCTTCAAGCCCCGCGCGCACAAGCCGGCGACGATCTTGCCCACCCGCGTGCTCCCGGTAAAGGTCACCTTCTTGACCAGCGGGTGCAAGCACATGGCCTCAGAGAGGCTGGGTGTGTTCTCGAGCGAGGTCGTCAGGACGTTGAAGACGCCGTCGGGGAACCCTGCCCTCGTGGCGAGGTCGGCCAGGGCTAGGCAGGTCAAGGGGGTCTCTGGGGACGGCTTCACGACCATGGTGCAGCCGGCCGCGAGAGCAGCGCCGGCCTTTCGGAGGATCATGGCCACTGGGAAATTCCAAGGCACCAGGGCAACCGAGACGCCGATAGGCTGCTTGATCACCAGAACCCTCCTGTTAGGAGCAGAAGGGACGCTGATTGAGCCCTGGATTCGTTCTGCTTCTCCAGCAAACCACCACGTAAAGCCAAGAGAGTACTCAATCTCTGCGTGCGCCTCAGAAAGGGGTTTTCCAGTCTCGTACGTCAAGAGTTTGGCCAGGTCGTCGCGAGCGGCGCTGATGAGGCCGTGCCAGGCAAGAAGCAGCTGAGCTCTCTTGCGGGGGTTCAGGACGCTGTATTCTTGAAAGGCTCTGTGGGAAGATGTGATGGCTGCCTCGACGTCTTGAGGTCCATTGTCTGGGCATGTAGCCCAGACGTTGCCGCTGCCTGGATCAAGAACATCGAACCGCTTTGAGGACGCTGCGGATACCCATTTCCCGTGGACGTAAGATTCCTGGTGGAAGAGGGTGTGATCCGTAAGTTGGAAGGGGAGGTTATCTCCTTTGACCGTAGACATGGTTTTCGAAATGGATGACGCCGAGAATGTGTAATAGATGTCAAGGGACAAGTTCCCTCCTAAGCTCCAAGAGAAGGCAAAGTTGAAACTACGGTCAAGTTTCTTGCGAGAAAGTCTAGGACACAAACAGCTTTCTTTATCGCGGAACATTAAAGAAGAGTGATATATAAGCGCAGGAGACAAGCCTCCCTCTTGTCATACCGTCCAAGATGTGTGCCGGCACGTCTTACTTGATATGGCTTAAAGCCATGGCTGAGAAAGAAGTAGCCATACCATGCCTTGATCGTAGACTGCAAACCCCTCTTTTGGTAGCCATTGAGGATCAAGTGAGGCGTCATGTTTGTTACACTCGAGACCTCATGATGCACCTGTGGCGGAGATGCGAGACGCACTTCCGTTTTGGGAATAGGGGAACACACCTCAACAAACAACATAGAATCGTGGTTACGACAAACGAGTGTTACAAATATTAAAGATTATTGAGATCCCGTTTACTTTCCCATCTAAAACACAAAGTGGGAAGCTACCGTATCCAGCACATGTATGTACATGTCGTTCTCCAAGACGACCAAGCCTCCATGACCACCCGAGACACTCCCATTTGCAGCTTCATCTGCCTTGCTCCAAATCTCTTCAGTCAACCCCATCATGATCTCTCTAGACCTATCGCGATACACATTAATCATCTCGGCGTGTTTTGTTCGCACCCAATCGCGATCCTCGGAAGTCATGGCCTCACGCGCAGCCATGTAAAACGGGAACGGGAGTGACGAGTCTGGGCCACAACCCGCCGGGAGACGATCCATGAGGATAAACAGATGTCTTCTCAAGAACTGGACTCGGGGTGATGATGTATGATCCAGGAAAACTCTTCTCGCCAGTAAGAGCTGTGCTGTCCAGTAGAAGCACTCGCTTAATGTGTCGAGATCCTTGCGCTCGTCCGCCAGGCTTGTCTGCGCGTTTGTTTGATCGGTAAATGGCACTGGATATCTCTGTCCCCAGATGCGCATTTCGGTCTCGAGCTGATAGGCCTCTGCCAGGTGCGACGAGCTATCCCCTTGATAGGCGGCTGTGTCATAAGCCAAATGGGATATCCTAGCCAGGTAGGCAAGAACTGGTTGAGGGCACCCAGTCAGCTCGCGAAAAGACGGCTCATTTTGATCCATTTCTTCATCTTGCTGGTAGAGAACAAAGTTCATGGGCGCAATGGGTTCTCGTCGTCGCAGGTGAGCAAGGACAACATCGATAATTGCGAATCTGTGGACAAGGAGTCGTGCATAGTACGTCTCTGGCATACTCTCGATATATCCCAGCTCTACCATGAGTTGATAGGCGTTCTGAAGAAACGTCTCTGCAGTCTGGCTGCCTGACATGACCTCGGTCACGATGTGCATCAGATATGCCGCGAGGGTCACCTCCCTCAGGGAAAGAACAGACAACGCATGGCTCTGACCAGAAATTTCTTGGGACGGTTTGCCATTGTCTGCTCTGAGAAACGCCGCAGCATTCTGCAACAGGCTTGATGCTTGAGATTGGTGCTTGGCAATTAGAGAGCTGTCACTTCGTCCATAGTTGAACATGCTCACGGTAGAGACATATAGGATGGTGTGCAAGAGGAGTGGATAAGACACGGAGACGAGACAAAGCTTCCGGTAGGGATTGCGGGGTCCATCATAAGCGGGTATGCGTGACGAGGTGTGGTTGAGGTCTACATACAGAAGTCAGCGAATGAAGGATGGGTTGGCGATTATAGAGTAAGACATACAATAGGTGTAGGCTATCTCTTCACTGGTAGATGAAAGAGTTGCTGATAGTAGAGGGCCCAGCGAGCCCTTGGTTGGCCAGGGGTTTGGTCTCGAGACAATTGAGCCAACCTCACCCGTAGCTGGCACTTGAGGCTCGATTTCTTCATTGTTGTCCATCGTGTTGGTACGGCAAGATGACTCAACAAGCTCAGGAAGAGGATCGACTCCAAGAGACACACCAATCAAGGAACTCCAAGCCAAGTCGGGGACAGAGTTATCCCATGGTGCGAGGTCCATAGATGGCGAGATCAACATATCCAGCTCAAGGTCACCATTCTGATTGGTCGTTGAGTTTGGGAGCACAGGTTCGTCTTCGCTTAGGCACAGCTGGCTCGAAGCGGCTGAAAGGGCCCTGGATCGCTGGGAACTATCGTCAAGACGTCGACGGGTCGGCTTCTCCCTCATCCTCTTATTATGCCTTGTTGCAAAGGACGAGGCGTGGCCAACTGCGGCCCATTTCAAGTCGGAGCCATACTCGCATTCCCGACCAGTCTTTCGACAAACCTTACAGGCTGGCTTTTCTTCATCGCACTTTCTATGCCTCCGCCGGCATGTCAAGCACCCTGTTTGGTTGTCAGCTTGAGGAAGTGGCCGAACAGGACGAGACAGACCATGCCGTGATCGAGTACCGCTAGACCTCGTCTCCATCTGTCCTTGGCTCGATGACACGGAGTAGAGTTTGAGTTGAGGATTAATCGAGATTGAGATGAGAATGGATGAAGCATGTGCCTGTGCCGGTCCCGGAACTGACAAGGTCAAGCTTGATGTGCGGGGTGCAGATCTAGAGTGTCCATGGTTGGTCCTCCACTATTTATCAGTTATCGTTATCCAATGTTGAACAACGCCCTTTCTATGACAAGCGCATGCTGTGATGGCCGTTCTTCGGAGACACAAATCCAATCATCAGCAGCTGATAGTCGATAGTTGTGAGGCAAAGTGAGTTACGGCCAAGTTATCGCAATCGTTACACTGTTCCAAGGATGCGGTGCCAGGATGAATGCGTTGAGAATTGTAAAGTGGAGTTGAATTGCTTCATAAGTCTTGATGTAGTTGTCAATATCGATTGCTGGGCACATCTCGGAGACGGTCGCTGACGGTGTCGCCATCCTTCAACCGTCAACAGATATAGTCGAAGTCACGTCTCTTGATACTCAGGTGTCGTCCTCTCTAGAAGCGGGAGAACCTTGCCCCCCTTCATCAACACCAACTTCTTCTCCTCTCCTTCAACACCATGCCGCACGCCCACCGAGATCCCCTCCAAGCCCATCTCCTGCGCCCTATGGTTCCAGAGGAGCTGCACCAACTCTCCCTCTTTGGAACAGCAAATATACCCCAGCGCCACGTCGGCCGAGTTCATATCGCGCTGCACACCCTTGGTCGCCGGCTTCTCGGCCACCAGCAGACCCAACGTGTCCGCGCCTCGCCACCCCGGTGGTGCCGCTACCAGAGCACCCTTGAGCTCGCGCACATACATTGGGCCTACACTTCGGATGCCTGCCTTGCACTGCAGGATAACCTTGATCGTTTGCGATGTCGAGGGCAGTGTCCAGGCTCCGAGAAGGTCCATCCCGCGGTCCGAGGCGCCCCCCACGCGCTTGAGGAAGAAGCCATACTGGGAGAGCGAGTCGGCGACCGTATACTCGTAGTGAGTGCCCCGATATACAGTTGTTCTCTTGTCTAGACTCGTGCGTTCGACATAAGCCAGGAACGTTGCGAGATCTGAGTGTCCCTTGCTCGGAGCTTCGGGGTATATCAACTCCAACCGGTTGGGCGCTTGACTGTGGTTGTCGCTAATTCGCCGCACCCCGATACTTGGAAAGCCCCATTTTGATGGTAATCTGGAGCGTCTCGAGGCCCTTTGAGCGCCTCGAAACAATATAGACATTATTCCATGAGCGAGTGTCGACGAAGTTGTTTCCTTGAAGCTCGGATGAAAATTGAAAACCAGCATCACAATATGCATTAGGTAAGCCGGCATACCACTCAATTGAGGTCAACCACAAACAAGACAAAGGGGAACAATCATCACAGAGCCACTGGTGAAGAAGCAATTATGTGCTCAAAATATCATTTCCAGTTCCTTTTTTGTATCGCTGAATAAAAATGTTCCCAAGGAATGCCTATCCGAGTCACGACTGCAGAAATAGAAACCCCCAGCGCCGATGCAGCAAATGCTCTCTCTACACATCATACAACATTCTCAACGTTCAAATACATGCAGTGCGGCCGTCAATCCCAGTTTCCTCTCTATATCCTCATAGCATGTCGCCCTGGCCTTGGTTTTGGATCTTGGGTGGAAACCTGTTGCCCGCCAGGCGTGACGCTGGCTGCGGCGGTGGCTTCTCCCTGTTCCTCTCATCTCGCGACCTGCTCTGTGCTACTCGTCGCATTCTCGACTGTGGCCTTCTAGTCACAGGCTTGATCATGTTCTCCAGGAAAAAGGCACCCTCTGTGTGCCCTGTGCTGGGTCGCTCGTCATCGGCATCAGAGAATCCTCCCACATACTCGTCGTCCGAGGCAATGTCCCCCATCTGTGGCTGGTAAGAAGCCGGAGCGGATGGAGACGTGATAGATCTGGAGTGAAGCCCAGGCCGTGTAGTAGGAGGGACAATGACATTGAAGGCCCCAGGATTCATCGTGTTTGAGCTTGCTTCCCTCGACATGGCCGGGGAACGGTCTGCAAATCCATTCTGGAATGATGTGTTGTTGGAGGCTTCATGCAAGATGGGCAGAATCTGCTCGTCATACAGTTGTGCTCCCGTCTCAAAAGACTCAGGCGTATACTCAGTAATTGTCCTTGATGATCGCCCGTCGTCGTCAGTAGCAGGGCTTGACGGCTCATCAAAGAAATCATCAAGACTATCCAGTTTGGTCGCAAGGTCACCAACATGAACCTCACCACGACCCTCGTCAGAGAGCATCGTCTCGGTTCGCTCTGACGCCCCAAAGTAGCCGTAAGGGAAGTCGTCTGCGTGAAACTCCACGTCAGGGGTTGGTGACGTTTCTGTCAACATGCCTTCTGAGCCCTGGCATTTGTAGAAGGCGGCATGAATATTGGCACGAGTGGCGTCCGTCTTCTTCGCGGGTACAGGAATGGCCCAGCCTGACGCCTCCGGAATTCCAAACAGGCTCTGGGTGCGCTCGTATTCCTTACGGATGGCCCTTGATGTTGACCGCGTCATGCTCATCCTCAGATGGTGTTTATCCATGTGGTTGCCAGACATGGTCATGATGTTGTCCAACACCTCGAGCGCCTCCATACAAAACTCTGTTTGCAACAGGCGAAGCAATGGCGAGATGAGATCGGATCCATGGCCAGCGAGTTCTGGCTTGCGCATGTCTACCTCGGGAATAGCAACACAGAGAATCCTCATCGTCTGGATCTTGATCCAAGACAGAGAGTTTGTGAGGAGTCCAATAAGGAAGGTTACCATTTGGAAGTCCAGGTGCGGGAGATAGTATTCCCTCAAAGCCCCCCAGAGCTCAAGGATGAAGTCTTTGCTGCTACCTTGGGACTTCCCTGAGACAAAGTCATGCAGAGCCAGAGCGATGCTGGCTAGTCCCTGACGATCGGCTTCGTCCAGCAGTAGTTTGGCCGTGTGCAAGACGTCCTCGCCCAGACTGGGCTTCTCAAGCTCGTTCAAGAAGCGGGGGAAATTTGCCAGTAAAGAGAAGAACAGCCGGGTGTCGTCGCCGATCAGGCCATCACTGGGGAGATGTACCAGCTTGTCCATTGTGTCGAGGGTTGGTTGCCAACAAAGAGAGGATCTCAGGCCCTTGTGGAGTAACGGCTGCACGCCCTCAAATAACCCCTCCCATCGGTCTGGTTGACCATCAGCAAGTATCCTGCGCACACTAGGCAAGCTCAAGTCCAGCTTGGTAAGGAATTTGTTGAGCATCTCGACAGCTTCAAGAAACTCGCGCTCGTTGATGGATTCCAAGCAAGCACACGTAGTCCAGAACAATTGCGGGAAGCTGAGAAGATTGTCTGCATCCAGCTTCACGATGAGTGTTTTCAGGGTTGTCAAGATCTCCATTGAGAAGGACTGGATCTCCGGGTCGTCGTCCGCAATCGTGTTGGACAATCGTGCAAGCATGTCCCCAAGCATCAGTTGATCAACTGACGTTAGGACACATCTGAAGATCTGGAATGAACGACAAGCAAGGTGGCGAACCGGACAAGACGTGGCCCAGGTCAGTGACAGTCGGCCCCAGTGGTCCTTGATTCCGGGGAATGTCATTTCAAAAGTCTTGACCACTTCTGCCGTGAGGAACTCCATGCTCGGCGGCACTTTGCTGTCATGGTCATCCACTTTGCCATTGCTGTCCTCGTATCCCCAGACCACAGACCGGTCGTGTTGGCGAACAAGATCGATCAAGTCCTCAATAGGCGTCCTGTCGACTTCTTGGGCCTGGTCGTCGATTTGAGATATCACCAACTCGTGGATAAGGTGTACGAGCATCTCCCGCGCCTGTTCCTGGACCAAAGGTGTATAGTGATCCCACAGGACAGTCACCACTTGAAGCAGAAGTGGGACATTTTCCTGCGTGAGGTGTACTGGAGACACCATCAAGTCCACGAGCAAAATCAACGATAGCTGACCAAGGGAGAACCCAGCCTGCTTGGTACCCACAGGGAGAGCCTCAGCCAGGTCAGCGCAGTAAGGCAGAAGACTGATATCGGGCGGCGGCGGAACCGCATCTCGCTTCTCGTTGGGCACCATAGCTTTCGGCGTAATCTGCATGAGAAGAAATTCGACAACCTTGATACCTGGCGTGCTGTTCGTAGTAGACAGGAAGACGACAATTTGCTTGGCATACTCGACAAAGTTTTGCTCTCGTCGCTCAAGGCACAGCTGCATGATAAAGTCCAGCACCAGTCGGACATTGCCTGGGTGTGGCCCAGTTGCAAGGGCCTGCCAGAGCGCCTGGACTTCGTTATGCAGCGCACCGCTGGACTTGATTGTGATCTCCAGCAGATTTGCGAGCAGCACGAAAGACTGCGCCGTGGGGCCTCCATTGGGGTCCAGCTTCAGTTCAATGGACTGGATCCAGGGGAGGGTCACAGCGACCACATTCCGTTGAGCTGCAGGTTGCAGGTCCTTAAAATAGAGGGTAAACTCAGAGAAGATGTGGAAAGCCAACTCGGTGTGTTGCTTCGCAAGGCGCTTGGAGATTTCAAACTGTGCAAGCTTGTAAACAGCCTGTGTCTTGTCGGAAATACTGATGTCGAAATCCTGAATCTTTGAGTTCCTCTGCTGGCGTGATTCCAGAGATCGTAGAACAGTCGCAGACTTGGACCTAATCTCACTTTGATCATTGCCCAGCGTGAAGAGGCAAAGACCAAGCAGCTTCCAGAACGGACACGGGTAGTCAATGTGATCCTGCAAAACCTGGGTAACAACGGCGAAATAGCTTTCGAGGACCTTTGGAACGTCGGCCAAGTAGCACCGCGCGATGCAGTGCTCCATCAGGTAGGGAACCTCCTGGTTGTGAACAATCAGGTTCTTCAAAGCCCTCCTTCCAATAACGTTCATCCGGTCGCTTCCCGAGTTGAAGATGGCCTCAATCCAAGCGAGCATGCGCCGTATGTCGAACTGGAGAATGTTATTGCTCTCTGTCGTAACACTGATCGGTCCTCCGCACAAGGCTGCCATGGCGCTGAGGGCCGCGGTCCTCAGGTTCCTCTTTTCAATCTCCATGGCCGCCGTGACAGTGCCTCTCTCACCTAAAGTCTGCTGATCAATCAGGGACTGTCGCATGGTATCTTCACGAGCACGTATCTGAGTCTGATTGGGCGAAAAGCCACACCAATCCTCCATGAGAGAGAAGGCCGACTTTCGAGACTCAAATGTCATCCATCGAGACGGGTCCTTGGTTCGGTTGATGCCTTCAAAGAGGGCCTCCATCAGTCCACAGTAGTGGCGCCGGAGCTTCTGAAACTCCCAGTCCATCTGAACTTCCCCATCCATCAAGAAGAGTTTGAGGTCCTTTGTATATGCGGTCAGGGTTGTCAAAAAGAACTCCCCATTGTAAACCTCGGGTTCACTGAGGAAGTGTGAGGTCAGTTTAAAAACGTGTGTGATCTCCGTTCTAAGGAGGTCCATTTTGCGGTTCCTTCGAGGGTTGCTGTTTGTCCTCTGATGTATCCGAGCACGAGCCTCATCGTTGCATCGAGAAACCTGGCCTTGCAGCTCCTCGAGCAATGTCCGGTATATGTGAATGTTGATTGAGCCCATGGCGACGACCACAGCATCACGGACAGAAGCTGAAGAGACTGAAAGCAATGGAATGAGATACTTGAACAACATCCTGGCGGTGACAATCTTGTCCTTGGAAGATGATTTGGACGTCTTTCGGACGTGTTGGGGATCCTGTGGCGTAGGCAAAGCACCTGGGTCTGCAAGCGTCGTGCAGGCGAATATCAGGTACAGCTTCCATTGCTCCACCATTACCTCTGGATGGGCTGTTGCAGACCTTGCTCCCATTCTGGCACTGCCAGGGTCTCCATTGTAGTACAGGCCTCGCGAGGGCTCAGAAAGATAGACGATAGGCTTGTACATCTGAAGAATCCGGTTGCAAATAAGATCCCGACAGATTGTGACAGTGAATGGGCATTTCTCGTAGGCCATCCGGATGAGGTTTGGGAAGATCTTGAACCACAGGGTCGTGTCGTAAGAGACATCACTGGCGCAGAGCTCAACCAAGGCTCCTTGATTGTTGGTATTCTGAAGACCTCGCTGCAGTCGACTCCGTTCAGCAACGGACAGTTGTTCGTCGTTGAAATCCATAACCTTGCTGGACTCATTCTCGAGTATGTCAATAAGCCTCATGGAATCCTTGTCCTCGGACGCTTCCTTTCCAAGGGCCTTGTCAAAGTCGACGATGAGGCGAAGAACTGTAACAGCAAAGTGACGAACTCTCCGGGACTGTGAGCAAAGGAAGAATAGGCCATGGGCTTCTGCTTGATCAACCTCGGCCCATATGCTCGACAGATCGAGCTTGAGAGCTCGCTTATCCGAGGCATTGGCTTCCGGTTGATCTGTGGCGGCATCCCTGGACTTTTGCCTGATTTCCTCAATCCATATTTGCAGAAGCTCGACGTAAAGACGGAGGGTATTCTCGATGTGGCTATGGCCAAGCATTCCGCCATCTGACATGGTTGAATATCGATCGTCAAAGTTGAAGATGAATCGGGCAAAGCCCATGGTAACTTGTTGGGCATGCGATTGCCTGGCGATGGCTTTCAGAGAGTTGGCCGATGATTCAGCAATATTGTACTGCACATGAGCTGTCCCGGTGCATAGCAAGTTGATGAGTGAGTTGAATGGAATATCAACTGACAGACACCGGGGTAATGCTTGTACAGCTACATGAAGAAGTTCGTAAAACGCTTGCTTCTGGTCCGCGGCACTCTGGTGATCATCCTTGCGGGAGAACGTAAAAGTTTCAGCAATAGGCGTCTTTGGTCCGGGACTGTTGAATTTCTCATCCAGGGCCGCTTGGCCGCCAAAAGTATTGTCGCAGATGATGGTAATCTTGCCAAGGATCTCGCAGAACTTGAGATAGTATTCCCGAACGCCATCACTCAAGACGTGTGTCAGGACCGGGCGAGTGACATACTCCTCTTTCGAAGTAGCTGTTGGTTGCGAGAGGGGGGAGTTGCGGGGAGAAGAGGCGGCAGGGGAAACAGGAAATCGGTCAGGTGTCGACGATGGAGCTTCCAAAAACTGGGGGAAAGGCGGCTGCCCTTGCTCTCCCTTTTCCAGGTCGGACATGATGTAGAGAAAGGCCCTGATCCCCACAACAACTCGATCAGGGTCCAATTGCTCAACCTTCAACTCTTTATTCGACGTGAATAGCTCTGCGTTGATCAGGGGGAACACGACGGTTCTGAAGCAGTACTCGGGATATTTGAAGCCGATGATTCGAATGATCTGGATCAAAGGCTCAGTGCAAACGGTGTCAGAGGCTACCAGGCTTCGCTTTGACGAAGGTAGAACCAGTTTCATCACCTCGTCGATCTTCCGTAGGGCGCCTTGAACGGTATCATTGGTCCGGTACAAGTAAGTCCAAAGCAAACGAGAAATAACTTGGAGACAAAGTGGTTTGGTGAATCGATCCTTTACCTTGGTTTGCAGAGGCAAGATCATCTGTAACCACTGAGAGCCAAAGTTGTCCGGGGAAGAGACGCAGAGCAGGGTCGCAGTCAATGGGAACGCAAAGGTCCAATGCCTCGGCTTCATAAACATTTGGGCCAGACGAGGTCCAACAGTAGATAGAACCTCTGCCCATTTCGGATGCATGAAGTGGCTGTTGCTTGCCTTTGCCGCAATTGGAAGCAGTAGCATCTCGATCACCTGGCAAAAGGCGGTTTTAACCCTTTGGCCATGAGACTTCTGGAACAGGCGGCCTAGAGAGATGAGAAAGTCGCAAGAGTGTTCCCACGCATCTTCGGGTGAGATCTTGAGCTTGAGATGCTTCATTCCTCCCAGGACGAGTTCCACCTTTCCTTCTGCGTCCCGGCCAGAGGATGAAGTCGGACTCTTGACCACTCGTTCTTGAAGGGAGCTGTCCAGGTCCTCAATGAATCTCC
The DNA here is from genome assembly GCA_011320165.1 of Fusarium protoensiforme. Lineage (NCBI taxonomy): Eukaryota > Fungi > Ascomycota > Sordariomycetes > Hypocreales > Nectriaceae > Fusarium > Fusarium protoensiforme. The sequence continues at coordinate 40,097 of JAANQP010000433.1, read as the reverse complement.
TAGTGACGCTGGCGAAATTGATGTCGCTCATGTGCCCGAGCAGCTGGGCAAAAAGGTTCCAGTTAGCAAGCTTCAGAGGAGACACCATCAAGTGCTCCGTGTCGGCAATTTTGAGCTGCCCAAAAATTATGCTCTCTAGCTTGTCCTCCATTTCAGGGGTAATAGACGGCAGGTTACTCTGGCTAATCACTTCGAGGAGGACTCGGCAAAGGATGTATATCGACACGGTCGATCGGCGTTCAGCCTGGGCGACATATTCTTGTCTCGCAGCGAGAGTTGGCGGGCCATTGGGAAAGACGCTGTCGGGTGCTCCAGCTTGAACGGGCTCTGTATTTCTTCGCAGCAATGGACCCCCAGGTAGGACTCCACGGGATTGTTGAAGTTGGTTGCGCGCCTCGTTTGCGGCATCGCTTTTGCTCTTCCTCCACAGCATCATTGAGTCTATTAGGGCTTTCGGTTTGGGGCTGGCAATGTGACCAAGAGCAACAATTAACTGGTCAAAGGCCGGGTCGACACCTGGACCGCATACTTGTTCGACATGGGGCTCGGGATCGAACGGGACGGTGACGCACTCGGTCAACTTCTCCTCAGCTTGTGCGATGAACTATGACAAGGTCAGCCAAGGCGCGTCCAGACTCGGGACCTAAACTGACAGAGGTGAACAAGACGTGTAACGCATATTCTCCCACCGTCTTCTGGTCATCCTTATGGTGACGGGACGAATGAGAGTGGTGAGGGGTGTGGTCACGCCGTGATTTACTGTGCATGCGTTCGAGCTTGCGCTGGGCCGGGCCATGAGGGGACATGTCGGCGGCGGTCGGTCGATCCATGGCCACGGTACTTCCGGAGAGAGCTGTGGGGGGCCGCGATGGAAAGGTGGCATCGCCATCGAGACGGGCGGCCACGGATGGCATGTCTGGGCGGTCGAGGCCGACGCCGGCGGCAGCGATCATCTGCGGACTGAGGGGGCTGGAGGTGGTGCTGGCCAAGCTGCCATTTCTCGAGTGTTGAATGCCGTGTACGATGGAGGTCTGACGATGGTGGCCGTAGGCGGCACTCTTGGGGTCGACGACTCGTTCAACCACGCCGCCAATGGCGCCTCTCGTGTGCGGCCCGTGGATGCGGGGGGAGTTCAATGTCGGAGGCAGTTGGGAGATCTTTTCGGCGGACGAGTCTCGCGAATGCGCAGGTCGATGGGCAACAGGCGGGTCGAGGGCGATGGGACGCAGGGTTCGGTCCCAGCTGCTCTCATCTTCCTCCTCCTCGTCGAGTCTTGAAACGGACCGGGGCGAGAACCTGAGCGGATCCTGCAGGTGGTCCGGCAGCGGCTGCGACGGCACTGTTGGGTAGCACAGAGGGTTGTCAGCGATTGCTAGTAGTATATCTCGTTGGAGGTGTTTCGAGGCGGTCGTTGGTGAAACAAGAGCGGATCCGTCAAGAGCGGGAAGGAGAGGGTCCGGCCGTGAACCAACTGCAGCCGCCACGCAAGGAAGCAGCAGTAGCTAGCTCTGGTGTAGTAGCAGTAGTATCGATGGCTCCTCAGCCTTGCGGGGGAACAAGCTTGTTGTTTTGCAGCGAAGGCATTCCCGCGACACAGCTTTTGGAGTTGGTGGTGCGGGAAGAGGGGCGGGTGCAGAACATCGAGGGTGGGTGGGCACCCTCAAAATACTCGGACTTACCCATCTCAAGTTGGACTATATCCCATGATCTGTGATAGGTTTTCAGATCTCAAAGGCGAAGATCACGGCAGCAACAGACAAGAGGAAGGGAAGGGCGCATGCGGGTCTGGGATGAAGTTGAGAAGCGAAGGGATGCTATGTACACGAGGGAGTCGAGAGATCCAAGACAACAAAGACACCTACCTACCTAGGTACGGATACCGACCGACCGACTCTGGCGGCTGGGCCACACACAATGACGCTACTGCCCGAGCGCCAGATTTGTCCAGCATTGGCCCGACCCGCTGTATGGCTTTTCTGCCAGGGCTTTTTAAAGGCGGCTATGGGGCCAAGCAGCCCAAGGGCCTTCAACACATGGCAGTTTGGCCGGCCATTCTGCAGTGATTCTGGGTCCTGGACGGGCAATTATCCTTGCAGCCTGCAAGGGCCGCGGCCTATCAGCGGAGCTAGGGTCAACATGGGATGACGGGACCTTGGGAAGGACAGCGCGCCACCCACTGCTTCGCTGGCCATTGGCCTCCTGGAAAGGGGGCTGGCGGATCGCCATTGCTGGTCTGGGGTCGAGATCTTATCTGCGAATAGATAGTCTACGTGATGTTGACGTGAGGGAGTGTGGTGATGGGAGTTGGGGGGCCAAACACACCTCCATCTTGGGCTGCCAGATGTTGGAGCTCGAGGGCAAGGGTCGTGGGCCCAGGAGATCATCAATGCCGCATTTGTTTCTTATGCTGATCACGGCACTTGAAGGGGACTGCAGTTCTGGTACGATCTTTGGCCTGGGATTGATATCCTTGAGTCTCCTTGTTTATCGTGGCCGTAGGTGCATTATAGGGGCATCACCATCACGCCGAAGGATTCGTGTGTAAGCAGACCATCACGAGATGGAACGGGATATATATTATTATTAGAACCGCGAAGCCCAGCAATTCCATTGGCTAAAAACCAAGTTATATATAAATGAGAATAGACACCAATCCAATAGTTGTGAAAACAGGTACTCAGTTTCAGTGCAGTTTGGGCTCGTGCCTGAGGACGCAGGATGCCCTTTTGGGGTGCCTCTTGGGTGCTGTGTAAACTCGACTAATGCATTGATGACTTCTCGCGCCGGTGGCTTTCGATTTATGCCGTCGAATTACCAAAAGAGCGAATGAACGAGGTAATGCACCCTCCTGGATGCTCCTGATTTGCCCATCCAGTATATTACCGGCATGTCAGACGCAGGTTTCAATATTCGCCGAAAAGACATGAAGTTGATCCACAACAGAGCGAAAGGCCTCCAAAGCATAACTCTACAAAAGATTTCGCCAGATAGTCAGGTGTCAGAGTATTTCTATTCTGGATGTCAGTCCCTCCCCCCGTGACCTATGCCATGCGAATTGCTTGTCAATGCCTCAAGCATCAACTGAATCCGAATCGAACACCACGGGTTACGTGAACTTTGCCGTTTATGGTAAAATTTCCCGAGTCGTCTTCTGTCTTAAACTCTCGGGGTTTGTGCGGGGCACGAATCGTAAATAATTTCTAGAAGGAAATCAAATTTCAAGGGATGTTCTTGAAATTGGGCGATTTATACCTAATACTGTTAAAGAATGAGACTGAAATCTTGATTTCCGCGTTGCAACAACATCTATCGGCACAGGCAACCGGCGTGTTGGTAACTCTCCCTTAGAAACCTCCTAGATTCCGAGACAATTCCGAAGGGATAGAAGGCGATCGAAGGAGGGAAGATGCGGGGGCAAGACAAGGCAATCGTCTCCCTTCAATGTCCTCGGCACCGACTTCGGCCCCAGCCGACTCAATGACGACCTTAAGCGGACAAACTGATCAACCAGGTCGTACTTCGGGCTGGTATGAACCAAAGGAGACATTGAGAGATTATATCGTAAACCAATAGCTAACAGTCATTCTTTTTCTCTCTCCAGACTGATGACTTCTCTCAGATCCACAGGTTCGCTTGACATCATCGGAGCTCTTGGATCCGGGGGGTTAAGAACGGCACAACACTCGGCACTTGGAATCACGAGTAGAAAGCAGCGGAACAAAGCCGATCGTGGGGAAGCACAGCTAAAGAAGCGGCATTTGCAGGTTCAATGGGGGGGATTTGGGGTAGACAAGCTGGCACGTGAGGAGACGGAAACAAGATGGATGGTGTTTGGTGGCATGAAAACGCGGGGGGGAGAGATCCAATGGATCATGATGGATGGATGGATCCATCAGGTTGTCATTGATCGCAGGGCCGAGCCCGAGGCACCTCGACCCCTCCGGAATCAAAGCACGGCACCCACGGTACACGCGGACAATACAGGCATCAGCCAACTTTTGAAATCCGACGTGACAAGCTTCAGCGGGTGGTTAAGCGAATAATCTTCCATTTGCTAAGATCAACAATCTGGGTTTGGGGCTCAACAAGCTCAAAGAGCCTTACCGTGTTCGTTTTCGGAACCCAGTCGGACATGGGCTCATCATGAAGATGACACCACATTGCGGCGGATCCCAAGGCCACAGTTTCATCCTCCGGCGGCCGGCCTCCATCCCTAACGCCCATTGAAAAGAAAAAAAAAAGAATGTCTGTAGAATAACTTGAAGAATCAAGTAGCAATGGGTATCATTTAAATCCAATTGTCACCAGCCTTCCGAGGAGAATCTGGCAATGCCAAACTCTAACCATCTGCGTGAGGGCTTGGTTGCAGGACCAGCCGTTTACTGTCCCTCCCGCCCAGGACTCCGAGCGCTAAAACAGCCATTGACAATGGGGAGGGGGGGCCCTGAAGATCGGGACGAGAGTCGGCACCCGGGTGAAAGAAAAAGAGGACGGTGTTCGCACATAACTTGTATGAGGCGAGGGGCCATGTAATCTTTCACCCTCCGTGGTCGGTATCTACAGTGAGGTGGAGGGTCCTGGTCGGAGTCCACTGGCGCCCCGGTTCAACCCAAACCCCAGCGGCAACGGCCCCCCGGCGGCGAGAGGGAATCCGTTGATAAAACGCCCGTGGTATTCCGTAGCTGACTGCCACCTTTCCGCCTCGCTTTCCGCCGCCTTTAAAGTCCCTCCCTCTTCTCTCGCATCGCGCTTCCATTTTTGGAAAGTTCGTGTCAGTCGAGTCTACAGTGGCCTTGTCCGTCGCCTCTGGGTAAGCAGTGCTGTGCTGACCTCCATCCGTTCCTCCATATGAATGCCTCATTAGGCATTCACATGGAATCCTCCGTCTTAGCGCGATTGTTACTGACAGCACATCCTCTTTCTAGACAATTTGCGCCACATCCCACTTTCCTCCTCCCCCCGCCTCCTTTCCGGCCGACGACGATCCGCGGACAATAAAGATTTGGGGAATCAGTCGAAACACCGCCGTCTTGACTCAACCACTCAGACTTGCTCCATCGTTGGCTTCATCTTGGTTCTACATCTTCCTGCCCTCTGACCGCAAGTCCGGGCCAGCACTCGCTCATAGCCATCATGGCTGAACTCGACACTCTGGACGTTATCGTCCTCGGCGCCATCTTACTCGGAACCCTCGCATACTTTACCAAGGGCAAGGTATGGGGTGTTACCAAGGACCCCTATGCCAACGGCTTCGCTGCTGGCGCCGCAGCGCGCCCTGGACGCACAAGGAACATCGTTGAGAAGATGGAAGAGTCTAGCAAGAACTGCGTCGTCTTCTACGGCTCCCAGACTGGTACCGCTGAGGACTATGCTTCGCGTCTCGCCAAGGAAGGCAAGAGCCGATTCGGTCTCGATACTATGGTCGCCGATCTTGAAGAATACGATTTTGACAATCTCGACACTATTCCCAGCGACAAGATCGTCATGTTCGTCCTCGCCACTTACGGTGAGGGAGAGCCCACCGATAACGCAGTCGACTTCTACGAATTCATCACCGGCGAGGACGCCAGCTTCACCGAGGACAACGATCCTCCTCTGGGCAACCTCAACTACATCGCTTTCGGTCTCGGCAACAACACCTACGAGCACTACAACTCCATGGTCCGCAACGTCAACAAGGCTCTTGAGAAGCTCGGCGCTCACCGCATCGGCGAAGCCGGTGAGGGTGACGACGGCGCTGGCACCATGGAAGAGGACTTTTTGGCCTGGAAGGACCCCATGTGGGAGGCTTTGGCTAAGAAGCTTGGCCTCGAGGAGCGTGAGGCCGTGTACGAGCCTATCTTTGCTATTACTGAACGCGACGACCTGACCCCCGAATCCACTGAAGTTTATCTCGGCGAACCCAACAAGATGCATCTCGAAGGCACTGCCAAGGGACCTTTCAACACCCACAACCCTTACATTGCGCCTATTGCCGAGTCTCGTGAGCTGTTTTCCGCCAAGGACAGGAACTGCCTCCACATGGAAGTCGACATCAGCGGTTCGAACCTCAGGTACGAGACTGGAGATCACATTGCTGTCTGGCCCACCAACCCTGGCGAGGAGGTCGCCCGTTTCCTCGATATCCTTGATCTATCCGCGAAGCAGCACGAAGTCGTCAATGTCAAGGCTCTGGAACCCACCGCCAAGGTCCCCTTCCCCAATCCTACGACCTACGATGCTATCCTCCGGTATCACCTCGAGATCTGTGCTCCTGTTTCCCGTCAATTCGTTTCTACCCTGGCTGCATTTGCTCCCAACGACGAAATCAAGGCTGAGATGAACCGACTTGGTAGCGACAAGGATTATTTCCATGAGAAAACTGGCCCCCACTACTACAACATCGCACGTCTCCTGGCTGCTGTCGGCAAGGGCGAGAAGTGGACTAAGATTCCCTTCTCTGCCTTCATCGAAGGTCTTACCAAGCTCCAGCCTCGTTACTACTCCATCTCGTCCTCGTCTTTGGTCCAGCCTAAGAAGATTTCTATCACTGCCGTCGTTGAGTCGCAGATGATTCCTGGACGTGGAGATCCTTTCCGCGGCGTTGCCACCAACTACCTCTTTGCCCTGAAGCAGAAGCAGAATGGTGATGACAACCCCACGCCTTTCGGTCAGAGCTACGAAATCATGGGTCCCCGCAACAAGTATGATGGCATCCACGTTCCTGTTCACGTTCGTCACTCCAACTTCAAGCTGCCCTCGGACCCTGGTAAGCCCGTCATCATGATTGGCCCTGGAACTGGTGTTGCCCCTTTCCGCGCTTTCGTTCAGGAACGCGCCAAGCAAGCTCAGGATGGAATCGAAGTTGGCAAGACTCTCTTGTTCTTTGGATGCCGAAAGCCTACAGAGGATTTCATGTACGAGCCTGAGTGGGAGGTAGGTTATCTGTCCCCCCTTTCGTTAATCATGTTTCTAATATGTCATTTAGGAGTACAAGAAGGCTCTCGGCGACAAGTTCGAACTCATCACTGCCTTTTCCCGACAATCTTCCAAGAAGGTGTACGTGCAGCACCGACTCAAGGAGCGATCAAAGGAGGTCAGCGATCTGCTATCCCAGAAGGCCTACTTTTACGTTTGCGGTGATGCTGCAAACATGGCGCGCGAGGTCAACAATGTCTTGGCGCAGATCTTGGCTGAGGGACGTGGCGTTTCCGAGGCCAAGGGTGAGGAGATTGTGAAGAACATGAGGGCGGCGAACCAGTACCAGGTACGTGAAGAGAAATGGTTCTTCTTAAGCAAACAGTCACTAACAAGTGCATGTAGGAGGATGTGTGGTCATGAAAAAGGAAAGTTGGCAAACGGCTGCGTGGGATTTTCAGCGGCGCATATGTCCGGTTTCACAACTGGCGTTTTCTCCGCCACCTGGTGGTGATATTCGATGAGCGTATATGAACTAGACTCGAGTGTTTTCTTCCGCTTAGAGTGGTGTTGGTTTGGCTGGGGACATGTGAGGGTTATGGATTGTGGCATCTACACAAGAGGACTTGCTGTACCCTGGTTACCGAGGAATATCATGGGAGAAGGATGGTTATTCTGCATCTTGATCGTTTAAATACGCCCGACAGGGATAAACAAACAGTAAACATTTGTCACGCGTGAGTCCTTATATGAGAGCAACTCGTCAGGATAAAGAAACGAAATGTGTCATGACGATGCAAAGTTGTCCACCGAAAATGCCTACCCTACACCAAAACGATGGACCTGGTTCTTGCGACTTCCCACACGATCACGAGGCTTCAACTAGTGACAATATAAACTTTTTAAGCTCCTTTACCCCCCTAGAGTCAATGTGAGCTTTCTTGGGAAACGGCGGAAATTCGTCAGGTTTGCAAGAGGCGCATAAGCACCCCTTTACTCATGCATGTTTACTTAATGGCTCGCTCAATATTCTTCTTACGCGCTGCAATCACACAAACCTGCGATAAATCCTTAGCAAACTGCAGTGCTATTTTCCAAAAATTTCTCCTCTTCATCCCCTGGAAAAGATCTTCCAATGCTCAACAAAAGCAGGTGATGTCTTAGGTTGACAGCCCGGTTGGCGGCTTCGTTCTGACAATGAAGTTTTGAGTGGCTAGTGACGTGAGAGCACGTGCAAATAATTGACTGATTGATCTCGACTGTGAGCCTTGGCGGCTGACTGTGGGGAAACAGACTAACTTTCAGCCGCAAGACAACCTCACCTCAACATGCATCGGGCTCCTTGTGGTTGCTCAGGACGCTGAGACATGGACTAGGCCTCGGGACCAAATGTAATCGATACAGCAGGCAAGAGAAGAGGCGGCATCGCCATGTCCAAGCAAACGTGCCTCCTTTCTCCTGCGCCCGTCCCGTCCTGCATGCCTCCTTGCTTTTGCCTGGCCGGTGCTCGGACGTTGGATCGCTCGCGGCTTCTGGCACCCCTATTGCGAGGACTGCTCCAAAGCAAAGGACGGTGGATGTGTGAGGAAGTTGATGAATCGATGTAGTCTCGAGGCTAGGGCTTAGCTGGCTTCTGAGTAGTTGACGGCAGCTATCGAAATCGACTCGCTCGGCCATGCCTCTAGGGCCTGAGTCATTGAGAGAAAATCGCCGAGTTGAGACATGACTCTAAGACGATTGGATCCTCGTTACGGATCAATTCCGAAATGAACGACACAAGTAGCACGGTCCTAGCAAGCCAGTCATGCATCACTTTGCCACAAACCTGCATGGACAACCAGAACCACACGCGGAACGACCACCTGGCAGTTTCAGAGGAAACGGCCCAAAAAGCAATTCGAGTCTCTCTCGGACACCACCTACTTCGGGGCAAACAAGAAGACGATGGGGGAACTACGCGTGGGCGATTGGACTGACGAACTCCAGGACCGTAGCGACACGCCTGGCCCTTCATGGCTTGCCACCACTGCCCGAACCTGCCAGCGACGGATCGTCATTGGTGTTTTCAGGAGTTACCTACCTACTTGCCATCCATGGATGGATATCAGTTACCTACCTAGAAGGACGGACATAGGTATGGGAAACTGCATGTGCCAGATGCGAATGCGGGTTTTGTGGAAGGGACGAACCGTGTCTGTGGATGTCTGACCAAATGATGACGGGCAAAGCAAGTCGGCTACCCATGGATTGAGGCAAAGAAGATCTCTGTTCCAGTGACCGGAGATGATTCAATCAAGGAGGCGTTTCTCTCCCATAAGAACGCTGTTCACCCCACCTTGCCCCCTTCTTCGGATCGACGACCCTCAAGTTCTCCCGAGCATCTGACGACGGCATGACTGTACGGTAACCTGCTGCACGCCTTTCCTTACTCAAATATTCTTAAGAGATCGTTCTTTCCTCCTGTATCGCGTCTAGTCTCGTTCGCAGCCTGCCAAGAGCCGATCTCAGGCGTCGAATGCTTCTTTGGGCCTCTCCATTTGGACCTGCCTGAACATCAGAGTAGGTGCATGTCCCTTCCGACCTCGGCTCCCAAGAGCACTGGTTCCCAAATGCTGTCCCAAGCTGGACATGCCAACTTCTTGGATGTACTGCGCCGTCTCGGTGCGTTCAATGCCATGTACTATTGATGAGGATAAGGTTGTGGCTTCATCGTTCAAATTGCCGTCATCAACCCCGAAGAACTTGCTGACGTCTGCCACCAACTACACGATAGGGCTGGCCCGTATTGGCGTCCATTCATTAGATTCGAAAGGAAAGAGCGAAAGCCACCTATTCCACCGACCAGGGAGCTGGTACCCATTCTTAGGGTGGAAAGTACCCTGCACCAAAGGTTCGGGCCGGGTAGGTATTGAGGACAACTCAAAACGGGATACCACTTGCCACGCCAAATCTGCCTCCATCCAGATCCAAGAAACGAACAAGGCCGACCAGACCCTCGCGACTGGTCTCCTTGACGTTTGTGCCGGTTGACAGCTGACAGCCAGTGGCAGCCAGTCACGGGTTTCCCAAGCTCGACTGACAGGTGCTGCCAGTGCCAGAGCATCGTCGTCTCCTTTTCTGCCAGTGACGGCAACCCACAAAATTTCAGTATTTCAAAACTCTCCTCGGTCGCAGAGAGCACCTTCTTTCTCCCTCCTCCATCACACTTTCTTACGCTCTGCCCATCCCGTCCTTCTGCAGCGCGCTTCGTCGCCGAGCAGGCAGATCCATCATCTTTTGATCCCTTTCAGCATCATTCTTGCCTTGGTATCATCAGCTGGAGAGAGAGAGACTTCCTTTTGCACGCCGATACCTCTTTCCAATATCACATTTGGCACACTCTTAGGTAGGTGCTCGCCTCGCCCGGCCTCGTCCCCCCCGCCCATATCTTGGCCGACTTCTCCCTCTCCTCTCTTCTTCTTCTCCATCTTCTTCCACCTCACAGCATCACCTCAGCTCCATCACCCCGACAATCTCTTCTGTACCCCATCTTGCTCGATAGCTTGTCCTATCTTACTTACTCTCGCTTCATCTCAAAGTCTTGGTACCCCGAAATTTGCCCTCTTCGGCATACTCGAATCCACGCTGTCCCGTCAGGTATTGGCGCTCTTTGAAGAGGTCAAGGTGAGTTCCTCCTCGGCTGTCTACAGTTGGCCGTCATTCCATCATGTCTGGCCTGGATGGGAGAGAGAGCCATGGCCGATCATCCTTTTGGCATCGCCAGGCATGGTCCTCCATCTACCCATTGCACCGTTGCCATCTGCTCCTTTGACCGTCTATGTCGTCTGGTCCTTTGACGATCATTGACTCGATCAGCTGACTTGGGCCTGCTCTAGATTTTTACAATACCGCTTGATCATTCGCCATTTTCCTCTGCCCTTTCGCAGCTGATCTGTTGTTTGTGAGGTATGTTGGCCCTTCTTGCCCGTATTTCTCTTGCCCGCCCTCTCACACCCCATTTCCTTTGCCGCACACGCAGGCAGTGTGCTTCTCTTCCCATCAGCTTTCAAGAAGGCTCCTACTTGTTTCACTATCCGTCCGCCTGGTATCCGTCAGTTGACTGACCCCCAAGTTTGTAGACATCCAGTCTTTATCGTTCCGTTCAGCGATCAGCATGGAGACAAGCAGCGTTGCAGCGCCATACCTCCCGTCTCAACAAGATAGACGACCCAACCCCCATCTTTCCGTTCCAGGGCCCAGCGACCCAAGTGGACTCCTGAGCCAGTTCCAGGGAATGTCCCTCGGTGGCATGGGCATGCCCAACACCCATTCTGCACCCATGCACATGGGCCAGCCGTACATGCTTGGCTCTGATGGCCACTTCGTTCTTGCGCCAGTGCAGGGCTCGCAGCCGATCCCACTTGGTCATTCCAACGAGAATGGGTACGGAAACTACGGAGCCTTCTCCAACCCATACATCGGAATGCACCTTCCTCTGATGCCCTTTACTCCTGGACGCGCCAACGCAGTTCATGCCCGTGCCGACCGTACGCAGTCTGAAGTCCCTGGCTTGGAGAACCGTCGCAATTCTTACTCGACTACAGAGTCGGCGCCTGCTACGCCATTCTATGCGGGTGGTGTTGCCCATCAGGAGAATGGCCCACGAGTTGCAAGCCTTGATCGATCGGCCTATACCACCCCTTCACCCCAGCAGATTGGAATGATGCCTGCCCACGCGGAAGCTTCCAAGTCCAAGCTTTCGGTCATGTCTGAGCGTGCTCTGGATGAACTGCTGGAGAAGAAGCCTAGCATCCCCAAGGCTGTGCCCGCAGTCTTTACCCCTGCCGCTCAGATGAAGGGTGTGGAGCAAAGCCTCGAAAACCGTATTGCTGGCAACCGCAACGTCTACATTCGAGGCCTTCATCCCACCACCGATGATGAACTGTTGTACCACTATGCTTCTCGCTTTGGCCCAGTCGAGACCTCCAAGGCCATCATTGATACCGGCACTGGAGCATGCAAGGGGCAAGTCTCCTGACGTCGTCTATTGAGGGTTGCTGACTGGTTCTAGTTTTGGCTTTGCCAAATTCTACAACGTTGCGGATTCTGAGATGTGCATCCGCGGATTCCATTGTCTTGGGTATGAAGTTGGTTTTGCCCGCGTAAGTAGTCCCTTGCTTCACAGTTTGCCTCTAACGAACCTGACTTAATGTGATTCTAGGAGTCCTTCAATTCTCGTCTCAAGGCCGAGGGCGACGACTCCTCTACCAACCTCTACATTTCCAATCTCCCTAAGTCACTGACAGAAGTGGTATGTTCGCGTGCACAATCCTAGGGAGAGAAGACGGCACTAACTGCTCCTAGGAGCTTGGAACCATTTTCTTGGGATTCACCATCTTGTCCAGCAAGATTCTCCGTGACAGCATGGGCAACAGCCGCGGCGTTGGGTTTGCTCGGTAAGGTTTGGATGGCATGACATGACCCCCAATCGCTAACGTCACTGTAGATTCGAGTCTCGTGAGGTCTGTGATGAGATCATCGAGAAGTTCACCGGACTTGCGCTTGGTGAAGAAGGTCTTCTTATGAACATTCGCTACGCCGACACCCCAGCCCAGAAGGAGCTGAAGCGTGTGACCGCGGAGCGTCGTCAATTTCGAACCAATGAGTACAACATCGGCGCCTATGGTACCCCTCTGGTTGGCCTGAATACTCACATGTACCCGTCGTACCAGTCACAGTACCATCGCTCCAACAACTCGAGCGCCCGGCCGTGAGTCATGTTCTCTGATTTTCCTTCATGATGCTGACTATGACCAGCGGGGCGATCCCTTCTGCCACCACCACGTCTGGGTCGGACGGGAGCAATGGCACGCGACGATCTGCGTCCCAACGCCGGTCGATGGAGTATGCACCCTGATTCTCATGCTTTCCTGGCTTTTCTCTGACGCTCTGATTAGGACAGCCGCGAGCTCGAGCCTAGACGAAGCAATTGCTACCCCTACATCGTCCGAATGTGATGAGAATGTCACTATTCATGCAGACACGGTCATTGCCAACGCCTCGCTCCACTCGTCCCCGTCTGTCAAGAAGGAGATCAAGAAGGAGACTAAGAAGGATGTGAAGAAGGAAGTCAAGTGATTTCCTACTCGTGGATGGGTTGTTGGTGGTTGTTTCTAGACAACGTCATCGCAACCTCGTTGTGCTTTTATTTCTTCCGACAAGCCTTGGGGCTTTCGTGCTCAATCATTGAGACAGACAGGGTTATGCATCGCGGAACATCTTATGGGCTGAGGTAGCTGATACTCTAGACGAGTTGGGCCATGATTCCATTTCATGTGCTTTTGTACTTTAGATTTGGGGACATTCGTGTCAGAAAAGCAGACGACGGTGGCGTTGAGGAAGGCGGAATAACTTAATCATGTCGAATTAACTTCTTTCAATCCCCTTTCGTTGTCGACATTTGTGAATATGAGTCCCGAACTGAGCAGACAAGGCCATTGGTGAACAGACGACATAATCAATATGTGATGCGTAAATGGGTATCATTGCATTTCATCCATGTTAAACTGACAATTTAGACATGCCCTCTTCGACCCCCTCGTCGGGCGAGTTTTTGGCGTCCTCGCCAAGCAGGCCCCCAGAATTGCTTGAGCGATCACCCTCCTCGTCCTCATCTTCGTCTTCTTCCTCGTCATCGTCATCTTCATCTTCATCTTCATCTTCATCTTCATCGTCGGCTGCCTGCTCCTTGGTTTCTGCCTTGTCCTTGATGGCAGCCTCCAGGTCCTTCAACATCTTCTTGGTAAAGCCAGAGGCCTCGACGGCGGCATCGAGTCTCTTGACACCATCCTTCCCCACTGTCTTCTTGGCATTCTTGAAGAAAGGGCCGGGTGCAGTGGTGACGAAGTGAAACCGGCGTTCGAAAAACCGCTTTATGCAATTCACATCTCGGTCAAAGTACATCTCAGCATTCTGATGTTCCATCGAGACCATTTGAGGAAAGTCAATGATGATGGGTTCGAGCGTGACAACTTCTTGGCCGTCCTCAGACTTGGTCCTCTCCTCCTTGACCAGGATGTTGAATTCGTTGAAATCGCCATGGATCAGGCCATGCTTCGCAAGTCGAAGAATAAGGCCGATCAGGTCGGCGTAGAGAGACGCGGGGTCGGGGATGTCCGAGATTTGGCGGAGAGGAAAGGCATCTATCAAGGACATGACGATGGTGTGCCGTGATTGAGCAATGGGCTCAGGCACTGGGAACCCCTCTTCGCGAAGGGCCTTCATGAAAGCAAACTCCTTCATGGCTGCTAACCTCGACAGGTACATCCAAGATCCAGATTGTCTGTTCTTAAGGTAGTCTCGGTTCGACTTGACGGTTCGGAAGGAAATTCGGCCCAGTCGATGGATCTTGAGGACTCGTTGAGTGCCGGTCTCGTCTGCAACAACCATGATATCACTCTCCTTTCCAACGCCGATTCGATTTCCGACACTGTAGACGTCCTTTCGCTTGGCGTGGGTGTGTAGTGCAAGGTAATCGAGGCCACCGTATGTAAGACGATAGCCATCGTACTTGGCTTCCTTGACGCGAGCGATGAGGCCGACTTTGGCGAGGGCAGAGATACTTCTGTGGACACCGCTGGCGCCGCCACGGAGGCGCGAAATCTTCTCGATCAAGGGCGTGGGGACGAGTTCGTGGTTTTTGCTTCCCATTTCGACCTAAGTTATCCGTGTGAGCATCATGAGTGCTGTGCTGAAACCCTGATGGATTGGGTGCGTACTGCTGTCAAAACTCGCCAATCCTCAGAGGCGAGGTAGCGCATGGCCCTCGTATCCAACTTCATGATGGGCAAGCAGTTTCAATTCAATAACTTTGTGTGAAAGGGTCTGCCTGTTGTTCCACAAGAAGTTGGTATAAATGGTCAATATGGAATTGAACGTGGGGTTGATTCTTTACATGTTATCGCAAATGGTGGGGTCCTCGAAATTTTGATAGATTCCGTTGCCCCCCTGCCGACTGGCCCGCACCTAGGAATCACGTGACGGCGCGGCTGGCTGGCCAGGCAGAGGTGCCTGGCGTAACCCAGCAGACCAGAGCTACCTAGCCTACCTAACACACCTCAGCCAGCACCCACCTCCATCACTCGAGCTTGACCAAGCCGGCTCCATCACCTTCCATCCACGACGACCAGCGATCACGACCCCATCAGTAATTCGGCATCACCCCCAGCGGCAACTGGCGACACAGCTCAGACAGTTCTCAAGCACCATTATCCGACCTTTTATCCTTTCCAATCTTGTTCTGCGGAGCTATACTAGGCGCCTAAGCCGTCGACGTCAACATGGCTCAGGATAGCGAAGTGCCCAAGGCGGCGGACAAGGGCAAGGGCAAGGCCGTCGATGATGCGAAGAAGGACAAGCAGCAGGAGAACGGCAAGAAGGAGGACGACAAGATCGAGAGTATGCGACCCAGCTCTGTTGGCGATGCCATGTTATGCTAACCAACGCCCCAGCCGCCGAGGAGGAGCTCAGCGAGGAGGACCAGCAACTCAAGAATGAGCTCGACATGATGGTCGAGCGTTTGACGGTCAGTTTTTCGACGTGGATTCGGGAGCGCATGCGCTAATGTTGACCCAGGAGTCGGACTCGTCGCTCTACAAACCCGCCCTGGAAGCGATGAAGACCTCTATAAAGACATCGACATCATCCATGACAGCAGTGCCGAAGCCCTTGAAGTTCCTGCGACCGCACTACGAGACTCTGACAAAGCTCTACGAAGAATGGCCCGCGACCGATGACAGGACATCACTGGCCGATGTTCTCTCCGTCATCGGTATGACCTTTTCGGACGAGGACCGACAAGACACACTCAAGTACCGCCTCCTAGCACCCACCTCCGACATTGGCTCGTGGGGCCACGAGTACACCAGGCACCTGGCGCTGGAGATTGGCGAGGTGTATGCCAAGCGCATTGTGCACGATGAGCCTGTCAAGGACCTGATCGACCTCGCACAGCACCTGGTCCCCCTCTTCCTGAAGAGCAACGCCGAGGCTGATGCCGTGGATCTCATGAGCGAACTTGAGATCATTGAGGAGATTCCCCATTTCGTCGACGAGAACACGTACGCGCGAGTGTGCCTCTACATGGTCAGCATGGTCAACCTCCTCACCTATCCCGACAACGAGACCTTCCTCAAGACCGCCCACAACATCTACATGGAGTACAAGCAGTTCGCTCAGGCCATGGTTCTTGCGATTCGACTCCACGATGTCGAACTCATTAAGGACGACTTCTACAAGGCCCAAGACCCTGCTCTTAAGAAGCAACTCGCATTTCTCATTGGCCGCCAGCGAATAGCTCTGGATTATCCCGAGGACACGCTGGACGACCAGGAAATCGCAGAGTGTCTATCCAACTCCAAGTTGTCTGGCCACTTCAAGTCACTAGGCAAAGAACTTAACATCCTTGAGCCCAAGAGCACTGAGGACATCTACAAGAGCCATCTTGAGAGCAGCCGAGTAGCGGGAATGACCAACCTGGACTCGGCCCGACATAACCTGGCCGCAGCGTTCGTCAACGCCTTTGTCAACGCCGGCTTCGGCAACGACAAGATGATGCTGATCGACGGCGAAAAGGAGACATGGGTGTGGAAGACCAAGGCCGATGGTATGATGTCTACTGTCGCATCCATGGGAACCCTCTTGATGTGGGACACTGAGAACGGTCTTGACAAGATCGACAAGTACACCTATTCGAGCGAGAAGGAAATTTCGGCTGGTGCCATGCTTGCCATTGGCATCATCAACTCGGGAGTCCAGATGGAGGCTGAGCCTGCCCTGGCCATCCTGGGTGACAACGACAAGCTAAACAACCCTGACCCCCTCGTCCGAACAGCCTGTATCATGGGTCTTGGTCTCGCATATGCCGGCTCCAACAAGGAAGTTGTCCTCGAGCTCCTTCTACCCATCATCTCGGATTCGACCCAAGACATGCAGATCTCGGCCATGGCTGCTCTGAGCTGTGGTCTCATCTTCACCGGATCCTCGCACCCTGAAATCAGCGAGGCCATCGTCACAACATTGATGGACGACGATCGAAAGAGCCAGCTGACGGACAAGTGGACGCGATTCTTGGCTCTTGGCCTCGGCCTCCTCTTCTTTGGCCGACAAGAGGAGGTTGATGTCATCCTCGAGACTCTCAAGGCTATCGAGCACCCCATGGCAGAGGCCACCGCCGTCATGGCCGAGATCTGCGCCTGGGCAGGCACAGGTGCTGTCCTCAAGATCCAAGAGCTTCTCCACATCTGCAATGAGCACAAGGAGGAGTCTGATGAGAAGAAGGGAGACGAGCTTCTTCAGGCCTACGCTGTCCTTGGAATTGCCCTGGTGGCCATGGGCGAGGACATCGGCCAGGAGATGGTGTTGCGACAGTTTGGCCACCTCATGCACTACGGCGAGCCCAACATCCGAAAAGCCGTGCCGTTGGCCATGGGTCTGATGAGCCCAAGCAACCCCCAGATGAAGGTGTACGATACTCTTTCAAGATACAGCCACGACAACGACCCCGAGGTGGCTATCAACGCCATCTTTGCCATGGGTATCTTGGGTGCCGGCACCAACAACGCCCGACTGGCACAGCTACTTCGACAGCTTGCCAGCTACTACCACCGCGATCAAGACGCCCTGTTCATGGTCCGTATCGCACAGGGTCTGCTTCACATGGGCAAGGGAACTCTGTCGATCAGCCCCTTCCACACAGACCGCCAGGTCCTGTCCCGTGTTGCGGCCGCTGGTCTCCTGGCCACGCTTGTGGCTATGATCGAGCCCAAGGACTTCATCACCTCTCAATCCCACTACCTCCTATACTTCCTCGTCACCGCCATGCACCCCCGGTTCCTCGTCACCCTGGACGAGAACCTCGAGCCTCTCAAGGTCAACGTCCGCGTCGGTCAGGCTGTCGATGTTGTCGGCCAGGCTGGACGACCCAAGACAATCACTGGTTGGCAGACTCAGAGCACCCCCGTGGTGCTTGGACACGGCGAGCGTGCCGAGCTCGAGGACGAGGAGTACATCAGCCTCAACAGCACCCTCGAGGGCTTGGTGATTCTGCGGAAGGTTTGTTTCCCCCGCCCTGACCTAGACTATAAGGAATGCATGCTAACTGAACGACAGAACCCCGAGTGGGAAAACGAGAAATAGAATGCTTGAACGTCTTTGGAGCTTGGGTGGGTGTCGGTCCAGGATGGATGGGGCAGGTCATACATAGGCCAGACCTAATACACTGTATACTAAGGTAGTCTGCGGTACAAGCGCAACAACCAAGGAGGGGAGGAACATGGACAATTGATAGACGGAGAATCGAGTAAACAAGATGATCTTGTCTCGGACATGAAGTGACACTAACTAACTCAATCAAACCAGCTACAATTTCAAGCTTGTGCTGGCAACTCGCATTCTTGCAACATGTGCCTTCCTATGCATCGCCATACAATCCATAACCGTGCCATATTCATACCCATAACCATGCAGAGTCTATTCCGAAGGCGCAAACGTTTCGAGTATCCAACTAATTCTATATGCTTTCCAGACCGTAGTCTCCCGAGTAACCTAACCTAACCTAACCTAACCCAAACCAAAACACCAAAAAACCAATCATTGCTAAATCACCACGTAGCAGGTCCAAAGTGCTCGCCCTCTGGCACTGTATTATATGAGCAAGCCTGCCAGTCGCAACCCTGCTTGTACACCTCGGTGCCCCACCACTTGAGGTTCTTGGTGATGCCGGGGTAGATGAAGCCGAAAAAGACAACGACGATGCCAAAGGCAAGGCCAGAGTCGAGAGCGGCGCTGAGAGTCATGGTGTACTTGCTCCACCAGGCGTTATGGCGGTTCTTGATGACGTAGTTGAAGACGTAGCAGACAAGTACCCAGACGGAAAAGTTGAGACCCGTCGCGGGAGGGATCCAAGACATGGCGCCAAAGATGACGGGGAGGTTGACCTTGCGCAGGATGCTCTGGCGCTTGCGTCGGCTATAGAGCCAGAGGGGAATAGGGAGGAGGGCGCCGAGAGGGAAGAACCAGACCAGGGCTCGGTAGATGGCCTTGGGGCCAAAGAACTCGTTGGGACCGACGACGCCCCAGAGGATAGAGCCGTTGAAGTGCACTCTAGCAATGGGGCAGGTAAAGCCGTTGATGGCCTCCGAGGTGCAAATACCCCTGATGTTGACAAACATCCAGTTGAGAACGCCAATCTGCGTCAGGGAGGAGACGAGCGTCGCCACGAGTTGGACCGAGAAGAGAATACGAGGCGGGATCTTCATGTAGTGGCCCAGCTTGAGGTCAGACGCAAACTTGATGCCCTGGGCAGATGAGATGTAGCCGTACGTGACGAACACCATGTTTGCGATGGGCCGGCCCGGGAAGACGACGCCACAGATGAGCTGGCAAATGAGATAGATGCTGCTGTGCTGGTTCGTGACAGCCATGATGATGCCGTTGGGGATGAAGAAGATGGCTCCAATTGCGAGTGCGAGGAGGAGCCCATACCATGGCAGATGGACAGGATAACTGAGCGGGTTAGCTAGGTTACTGTACATGAATATTTCAGGGGAAGCTTACTATTCGACCACGAAAATGCCAATAGCAGTCATGGACAGGAATGTTATCAAGTACCAGCTCAACGGCGCATCCTTGTATCTCTTCATGAGTTTGCTGTGAATATCCTCGCGGCTGATGAGACCGTCAATGTGGGATGTAGACGACGACATGCGCCCATACTCGTCGTCGGTTGACTGTCGAGACGGTGATGCCCCTGGGGAGTTCGACACTGGTTGGTATGCTGGCTTTCCCTCCTCGCGAGCCTCTTCCAACGCCTTCTTCCAGGATCTCCAGATATCTGAGCCATGCCAGCATGCTGTGTATGTCAGGAGAGCAGCCAGACCCGCAAACTGGACGCCATAACTCAGGACATATGTGATTGGTAGAAAGACTCGGCTGTAGTTCTGATATGCCTCTCGGTTGAAGAGGAAGTCAGGAGTGAGGATCTTGCTCACATCGTACACCTTTCCTGTGTTGTCGAAAACGGCAGCGGATAGGATCGGCATATACGATGAGTACAGGACGTTGGTGTAGTAGAGGATTGGAGCGATAATCCACATGACAATAGTCAAACCTCCAATGACATTCATGGCAGCCCAGAAGGGAACCAGCAGGGGAGAGCCGACATATGTGACCTGCGCCCAGTCAAAAGTCAAGGGGAACAGACCGAGGCCCGAAGAAACGCCAAAGAGGTTGGCAATGACAACGCTCTTGGGAGCAAACCATGTAATGACGTTGAAGTAGCTCAGGGCTGGCATCAGTAGACCGGGGAGGAAGTAGAACAGGAACGACACTGTCCAGACAATGTAGAAGAACTTCCACCTGCTGATGGTCCAGCCTCCAGCAGGCTTGTTCTCCTGTTTGTGGAGAGTCGAAAACATGGCAGCCGACATGAGGGTGCCAGGCCAAATCATACCGCTCGGTCGAACGAGGAATCGGCGCGTCAAACCAGCGAATCCATATCCAAGGATCTGGGTCGAGATGGTGAGGAGCAGCTGATAGACAATTGGAGCTTCCTGGTTGTAGAACTGAGTCTGCTCGACAATGACGTCTGTCGCAAAGGCGAAACCAAAGGCGACGTTGCTGCTAACGTAGACGCAAGTATGCTCCTTTTCGTTCCATCGCCCCTGAGCAAGCCACCGTCGCCAGGATGTCAGCATCTTGGTTTTATGATGGATATGACCATCCTCTGAAATGGACGTCGTCCGGACGCCATCGACAAACTCTTCTTCAGGGTCGTAGGGGCGCTTTAATACGAAATCCCAAAGATGTCCGAGGGGGTGGACAAGAAGCAAAGCAATAACTGGAGTAATAGCAACACTGGGGTATCTTAATGAGAAGAAGAGATTGGTAGAGGAACCGAGAATAGAAAAGAGGACAGAGAGACACCACATGCGCGGTGTGTTTATGGAGAGGGTGGTGTTGTCGGTGGGAGGAACTGAGGCGCGAACAGCTTCATGGGGAGAGTTTTCCTGGTATTCGCTTTCCGAGGCAGTCGAGGAAGCGTCGTCGAGCAAGGCCCCATCTTCGGAATAGTCGTCCTTCATGCTTTCTTCCAGCACACCAGCAGGTGCAGGCTCAGACACACCCAGACGACCCTCGAGGCCCGACACAAGCACGGCGCCATCTATCTCTTCCGACAGCCTCGACGAGGACTGCTTGGTAAGGGTGGAACGGCGAGAGGTTCGAGAAGTACGAGAGGTTTCGCTTCGCATGGTGTCGGGGACATGTCGAAGCTGGTGGGCGTCAGGATCCCAGCGATCACTACCAGCAGGCGAATTGTTGCGACTGGGTGTTAGCGAGACGGAGCCATAAGGGGCAGCGTCGGGCCGGGTGGCGGCCGAGCGTAGGAAGGGCGTCTTCTTGGAAGCCATATCTAATGTGCCCTCAGTTGTATGAGGAGCAAGGGAGCCAGGGTCAGAGGCATCTAGGGCTTCTTGGTCTGAGTCGTCGTCGGCGGCGGCAGAGGCAGAGGCAGAGGCAGAGGCAGCGGCAGTGACAGCAATGAATGGCTCAAGCTCAATGGCAGGAGTTACGGCGGCGACAGGAGGTTCAAGTTGTGAAACGGACGAGGGCTGGCCGGCATGTTGGTCGCGGACGAGGACGGGGGAAGGAGCAACGGCCGGGGCGGCGGCGGAAGCGGCAGTTAATAGTGTCTGTGAATCGACAGCGGCCGGAGCCTGGTACGGCGGCAACACATGGCCTTGGCCTTGGACTTGTCCTTGACCTTGATCGAGGGACGGATCAGGCGGGTAAGGTGCCCCCCAGGCGTGCGAGGGTGAGACAGTGGACCGGGCAGTGGAGGAGGACGTGGAGGTTAGGGGCTGGAGGGCGACGTCCTGCTGCAGATTGGAGTCATCAGCCCTGGCCTGGGCCGAGGAAGACGACGACGAGGACTGGCGGCTGTTGGTGCTCCTGCTACGGGAGGTGGTGGTGTGTCGGGGCATGGCGGGGCGGGAGTGGGAGTTCGTGGGATGGGATGCTCGTGGCGGCGAGAATAGAATGCGATGGCGCCTGCGATTGGGAGCTATTGGGGACGAGAGAGGCCTCAGGGGGTACGCACAGCGACCCGACGACACGACACGAGGCTAGCGCTTGTCGACGTCTGGAGCGTGATCGAAGCCAGCCGGTAGCCTGCGGTAGCTTCTGCGAATAACAAGCCAGTGATTGAAGATCCAATACCGCAGTAGCTGTGTTGCGCTGCCCTGCGTGCGTGGGATGGGATGGGATGGAGTGGATGGATGGAGGGGTCCTTGTCGAGTTCCACCTGAGCCAAGACGTCTGAACCAGGCAAACAGGCAGCGGACAAGCAGGCAAAAGCAAGGCTGCGACGGGCGGGAGCGAATCGAGCAGCGGCAATGTGCTGTTCGGCCGGTAAACTAGACTAGTCAAGCAGAAAGGCATCTATTGAATGAACAAGCCCTGGTCCGGTAGCCCTGTCTGGCACGCGTGGGGAGCCGAGGCGCGCTGAGTGGGTGGTGACCGGGATCAGGCGGAGGAGTCGGTGACGGGATGACGGAGGCAATGTCCACACGACCATTGGCCGCGCCTGTTTTGGGAATGCCAGTCTCACGGCGTCCGTCGCAGCTGATGGCTGGCTCAGCACCACATGGTCAATGCGATATCGAGTCAGTGGGCGTGGTGTAGAGGGTGCGTGGTTGTCTGCGATGGAGATAGATCTCTCTCGATCCTGGAGGAGAAACAAGTCGCAGGAAAAAGAGGGTGTCCTCTCTGCGACCAAAGCAAAGCTCCGAGAGGTCTGTCTTCCATGCGCATGTTGTGTAACTGTGAGACAACCAAGAGATTGCCAGGCAAGAGACAGGGGTCAAGACAACAAGACAAGGGATGGCTGGCTCATCACAGCAGCCAGCCAGCCCCAGGGGCGTTGGATACAGCACCAAATTCTGAGGGCGTCTCTCTCCTCTCCATGGAATGACTTGTCAGGGACGCTTAAAGAGTGACGACGAGGGATGCAAATCCAGGAATAGGAATGATGAGCCACGGAATGGGCGCAGCCCGCTCCATCAGCCGCCAATCACAACCTCCAAAGCATCCGTGATCGCGAATCGCTCCTCTTAGCTGCTTAGCCCGCGGGAGGCTGCGGACGCCAAGCACCATTCCGTCGGGGACCACCCCTGAGATGATGAACGGACCGGAGGCCTGGCCTGGCACTTTCTTTGCTTGTTGTAGAGCAATTTCCCCTGAAGCTGACAAAGGGCTGTGCTGATTTGCATCATGTTTGCACACTACGGGAGAAGCCTGGTTATGCTGCGCCGCGCTGGCCAGTCAGGATGATGATGATGACCAAGTTGACGACATGAGGGAGCCAGGATTAGAGAGAACACTGTCTCACCTTGATCGTTTGAAAGTTGTCGATGATGCGAGGTAATGGATACAGTTGCCGAGTGCTCAAGGCTCATGATGGAGCCTGCCAGACCTCCAGGTACATACGGATATTCCACCCCAGATGCAGGCTCCCCCATCCTCATCTTAGTCAATCCATGTCCATCTCGGACGCACTGAGCACATCAACCACCACCCACCACGGCCGGTAATAGCGGGCGGGCGGGCCAGAGAAACCCCTGCCTGTGTGGGTGATGCCGTGACGCTCAGACGCAGGAGCTCCCCCCCCGTCCGCTGATGGATCTGATTAGATAACCCCTCCCATGAGACGCCATCGACATGTCCACGGCGGCGCCTCTCATCCCTGGCAGGCCAAGCCAGAGGACTGCCGCCCCTGCTGTAGCCCGCGAGCGCCGGTCTCTGCGGCCGCCCGTCCCTGTCTGCTTTCGGCCATGGGCTTCTCTTCTGCGTCTAGCCGCAAAGATCCAGGGGCCCTCTTGTTTCCGTTCCTGGCTCTCGAAATGTTGCACAGCAGTCCCTGATCCTCAAGCTACCAAACTGTGGCCCCTCTCTAGCTTTCAAGGCTGGAGAAGCTTTCTTTTCTACTGCTCACCTCGACCTCGCCCAGGCGCGCACTTGCTCACCAGCTGGACAAATGCAAGTCCGTCGACGGAATTCGGCTCTCGCACATCACGCCCCCATGGTCAGATGCATCCCACGCTGCAGCTATCCCATGTTCAATCGTCAAATTTTCAAAATTGGAGATCCAATTCCATGCAGCAGCCACGGGAGGGCCCCCCTGTCAGCACCCGCCGGACGGGGATATGCTTCGCATGGCCGCCTGAGACATGGTGTTCTGTCACATCTGCAACTGAGCAATAGCATGCCTTGCATTGCAAATGGCCGGCATCTCCTGCGCTTGTCTCGGGGGA
The DNA here is from genome assembly GCA_011320165.1 of Fusarium protoensiforme. Taxonomy (NCBI): domain Eukaryota; kingdom Fungi; phylum Ascomycota; class Sordariomycetes; order Hypocreales; family Nectriaceae; genus Fusarium; species Fusarium protoensiforme. The sequence continues at coordinate 15,852 of JAANQP010000433.1, read as the reverse complement.
CTCACTTTCAGCTCGGACAGGGAACTTGTCAAACCTGCCACGACAAGGGCAGGGCGAGACAGGGCGTTCTGCGGGGGGGGCTAGACCGGGCTCACGGAGCAGCTTTCTCTTTGAGCGGAGCAGAATTCAACCGATACGTGGTGTTCTTTCTTGCAACTTGCCCGGCTGGGCTGTCGAAGAATACCGACGTACAACGGATGGAAGGCTTCTTGGCTTTCCAGTCCCACTACTCTGACAGAAATAGTGGAAAGTGGCCTGCTTGACGTGGGTGGTCAGGTCTGCGGTTTGTATTTGTTCCGCCTCATCCATGTCAAGTTTGCCGGCCGAGCAATCAACGGGATATTGCAGAGCAACATCGCTTTTCAAAAGGGCGTGACTAACTGTGAAGTGGCTGGCTTAGCTATTGCAGGGACTTGGTGATATTGGGCAAAGAGGGTCTTACTAGAGAGGCATCCTTACTCTGTGCCATTGATGTCGCAAACAAGGCAGCCTTCTTTGCCTCGGGTTTTTTGTGTGTTCAGAAACGGGGCAAACAGCTCACCGGTTTAGTAGTGCCATGTTTCTGCATTTGTTTTGCCGTGCCCGGGCAATCATCGCCCGACAATGTACCATGGATGTTGTCTGACGCATGTAGGATCGTCAGTCGTTGGTGATGAACCATGCCGAATGAAGCGTGGGGGTTACCATGACCGTGGACATGGCCCTCGCAAGGTCGTGTCGTGTTGTGACCTAATCCAGTCGCGAGACGAAGACATGCTAATACGTTTCGGATTATGTTCAGTAAATTCGCTCGATATTTCTTTTTTTCCCAACACCCGCCGTTGTCGACAAAACTCGAGGCGAAATCGGGTCCTGCTTTGAAATCCAAGTACCAAGTTTACTTCGGGCCTCACCGCCGACGCCCGCTCCGCAACAGTGCCGACTGCGTGACCCCGATGACGCGCTAGTTCGAGGGCTATCCGCACAATTATTGGGAGATCAAGATGGATCTTGGAACGCTCATCGTGCTCATGTGCGCTGATCTGATCAGAACAGCTGGCCAGCAGTCGGCAGTTGGATCAAGGCTGCTGTTGCTGGGATCAGGGCTTTAGACATTGTCTTGACCAAGGCCGAGGCAGTACGGGGCGCTCTATTCCAAAGAAGCCAAATATTGGATGAGTTACTTCTTTCCAACTTTCTAGAATCTCTTTGAAGCTAGATTAGCTCGCCGTGGTTAACCCTGGCCCAGCAATAGCTCTCGACCCTGAGAATGCGATAACGCCAGCACAAGTCCAACAATTCCCCTCATTTATAGATCGCCCAAACACAACATCCCTCTCGGCTCATTTTTACTATCCAAACCCCCTGACCTGAGACAATCGAGACTGCCCATTGTCTCAACACGACTCGGATGGTGAGTGAGGTATTGAGGCCCGATACCAAAGCAGAGGGGCAGCCTCATTCCACCCGAAGCGGGCCTCGGAGGGAGATCACGCTCCAAGATATCGGAGACCAAGCGGAGGATTTCATCCACGTGCTACCTAGACGCCACAACTATGAATGAAGGGAGCATACCATGAGATGTGGTAGGTGATTCTATTGCGTGAAAGTGTGGACGAGTTTCCACTGGTACTTTGGTGTTGTTGAACGGCTCTAAACACCGGTCATGTGATGAGATGACATGACATGGACGCCAGGAATATGCTGGTATAAAATCAGAAGAAGATCCAAGATTAGTCCAGCACGAATAGAACACGTGAGAATATTTGTTTATTACTGCTTTAGAGCAGAAATATTGATCGATTTCGGTACCAAGTCCGAGGCACCGAGTACATGACTCCCTTCGCCGGCGATGTACCCCGCCAACAAGCCGGTGGCCGTCGGGTCATGCCGGTACCCTCATGCTTAGCGTGCTCCTCCATGAACTATAACCAAGATTCCCTCTCGCCAACAGGAATCTGTATCAATCCACCCTCTCAGCCTTCAGCCCTCAGCCTCTCTGGTCCCCTGTGTCAGCCTCGCTATGGCGTCACCCCTGTCCGCTGCCAAGCAGCAGCTGAGAAGTCTCATGAAGCAGAAGCTCACGGCCGTCACCCAGGATTCCATTACCACCCAGAGTATGACAGCCATCACCATCATTGTCATGCCTACATTCGTAGTGTCTGTCACCTAACACCCGTCCTGTAGGTCGCTGCATCTTTGAGGCTCTGAAAGAGTTTCAGCCTTACAAGGATGCAAACCGCATCAGCATCTACTTGGCCATGCCCACGGCCGAAGTTCAGACCGACGCCATTGTCCGGCACGCGCTCAGCGTTGGCAAGCAGGTCTTTGTCCCCTACCTTCATAGGTCACCTCTCCAGACACCACACACCCCGGCCCGGGTGATGGACATGGTGCACCTGGAGAACCTGCAAGACTACGAGAGCCTCAAGCTCGACCGCTGGGGGATCCCGAGCGTGGATCCTGCCACCGTGCACCAACGGCAGCGCATCCTAGGCGGTCCGGACGTCCATCACTCGGAGCAGGCCACCTTGGACTTCATGGTCGTGCCTGGCGTTGCCTTTGACTTTGATGACGCGGGGTCGATAAGGCGCCTTGGCCACGGCAAGGGGTTCTACGACTTCTTTATCAACCGGTACCTGGCCAAAATCCAGACAAAGGATGTGGTGCAGGCGAAGCCGCTGCTGCTGTACGGGCTGGCTTTGACGGAGCAGCTAGTCCCTGCGTCATCAGAGCAAAGGGTTCCCACCGATGGCCACGATCGTAGACTCAATGGCCTTATTCTGGGCAATGGCGAGATTAAGACGGCCGCGTCATGATATCCATAGAGGTAGATTTGAATAGATTTCGGAATCTCAGGTAGACAAATGCCAGATACGTGAAAGATCCATGCCACGTGACAGGGCGTGTGGTCTCCAAGATATGGCCTTTGCAACGGCCGCCTCATGGGACATTTCTTTCACCTATTGACTCGACAAGGTTCCATCTTGAAACAACAACATGGGTATTATTAGCTTTCTGAGGACCCCCTCTAGAAATGAGATCAATCCGCTCGAGACAGCACAGCAACGGCACAATCAAAGCTTCTTTATTAGATAGCATACAATTCAATAAGTCGCACCGTTACGCCCCCAACAAATGACATCAAGGCGCAATCTCGTCCTTCAGGCACTGGCACCTACATATACTCTCCCTCCGCCTTGACCAGGCAACCTTCGCCTTGAGGCTCATGAGGCGAATCGGAAAAACCACGGAATAACCCGAGGCAGATTGCAATTGCCCCGCCAAGCATCTCTCCACCAACGTCGGCCCCCGTAGTCGGGAGGTGGGCTTTGTGTATTTTGCTTGCTTCTGAGTGCTATCCCACCTTCACATCTGGTCACCAGAATCTGATCGCATCACCTCTTGCGCTTTGGCTCTTTGCCTTCCTCACTCTCTTGGGCCCGCACGTCGTCCTTCTCCAGCTCCCCTAGAGGCTGCCGTCATCAGTCCCTTCATCACCGTCTCCAGCGCCTCCCGATCATCACAATCTCCCGCCAGCTACTCCAAAGCTACGGTGCCCCTTTGTATGCGCCACGACGACCACGTACGATCGCGCGCAGGCTACGCAAACCCTCCCAGTTACGACCTTTACGTCTCTTTCACTGCCGCATAATACATAATGGCCACGAACGGAGCCCAGGAGGCCTTCGCGCCACCCGATGTGCTGGCTGCCGTCATGACCATGAGGAGCGGGGAGCAAGAGGCCAAGAAGCACGCCCATGAGTACTTGGAGAGATTTCAGAAATCGGTGGGTCGCGCAGATGCGATATCTTGATGCGGACACTGTTTGGCATGCTAACATTTGATTGCAGAAAGCCTCATGGGCAACTATAATAGGAATTTTGCAGTCCGATGCCGAACCAGAGGCTACCCTCTTTGCGGCCATCACCCTGCGTGGAAAGGTTGGAGACTCGCAGAGTGCCCGCACCTCAGCATCACTGACAGCTCCTAGATCACATACGACCTTTCTACTCAGGTCCCTCCCAACGAACTCCCCGGGCTTCGAAGCCAGATCCTCCTTCTCCTGAAGCACTTCGCCCCCGGGCCCAAACCCATCCGTGTCCAGCTGTGTGTGTGCCTGGCCATTCTAGCGATCCAGATGAAGGACTGGAACGACGTCCTGGCGTCTGTGGTCCAGTCCCTTGGCGACAGCCCCGAGAGCTACGCCTGCGTCCTGGATTTCCTCCGAGTCCTCCCTGAAGAAGTCACCGAGGGTCGAAAGATCACCTTGTCTGTACGTGGATCGCGCAACCATAGACCGGGAACCCGCTCTCTTCGAGATCGTATCGTCTGGTCGTCATCAACCCGAGTACAAGTCTAATTGTTTCGAATTAGGAAGAAGATTTGGCGGCGCGAACGCAAGCTTTGTTGGGAGATAATGCGGACCAGGTTGTCCAACTCCTCATTAACTATTCTCAATCGTCACGTAAGTCGAGCGGCTCCAGTTCCACGCAATAACTAACAGGTGCTCCAGCCGCTGCTGCCCAAAATCCCCAGCTGATGGAGTGCATTACATCCTGGCTACGAGAGGTCCCCGTCGGCAACATCGTCAAGTCACCCCTTTTGGACCTCATCTTCACCGGCGTTACAAGCGACCAGTGCAGCCAGGAGGCTTCCGAGTGCCTCTGCACCATCCTCAGAGAGGCTAGCGATGTGGACGTGACCCCGGATGTCATTGAGATCCTGTTCCCAAGGATCATCTCCCTCAAGCCTCAAGTGGTCAAGGCGTCGGAGGAAGAGGACACCGAGACTCTCAAGGCCCTGACCAAGGTGTATGCTACTGCGGGAGAAAGCTGGGTTGTGGGTATTGCTCGCCAGCCCACCCATTTCCGACCCCTGGTCGAGGCCATCCTGGAGTGCGCCTCAAGAGACACGGAGCGAGACGTGATTGAGCACACCTTCAACTTCTGGCTGGAACTCAAGCTGTATCTCGTGTTGGACATCTATATCGAGGGTCGTCTGCAACTTCTGGATATCTACTCTAAGCTGGTGGATATTCTTCTGAAGGATCTGGAATACCCCAAGCCGGACTCGGGCAACGAAAACGACCTCTTCGACGGGGACCGTGAGCAGGAGGAAAAGTTTAGGGAGTTCCGTCACCATATGGGCGACACGCTGAAGGACTGCTGCGAGGTTATGGGTGTCACGGAATGCCTGACCAAGGCACTCCAGGCTATTCAAGTATGGATGTCCAAGTATGCCAGCCAGGTCACGGACACCAATGTCCCTCACTGGCAGGAGCTGGAGGCGCCTCTGTTCGCCATGCGGGCCCTGGGCCGGATGGTTGACAAGGATGAGAACATTGTGTTGCCCCAGCTCATGCCTCTGCTCGTGCAGATGCCCAGCCACGAGAAGCTTCGGTTCGCCACCATCATGGTGCTGGGACGTTACACTGAGTGGACGGCAGCGCACCCCGAGTACCTCGAGCCTCAGTTCAACTACATCGTGAGCTCGTTCCAGACGGATTCCAAGGAGATTGTCCGCGGAGCAGCCCTCGCCATCAAGTATTTCTGCACCGACTGCAAGCATCTCCTTAGTGGGCAGGTGCTTCAGCTGCAGACCTTCTATGATCAGATCCTGGACAAGCTGCCCGACGCGAGCAAGGAGGAGATCACGGAGGGTGTTGCCAACGTGGTTGCTGTCCAGCCCGTGGAGGAGGTTTACCGACTGCTCAAGACGTACTGCGACCCATTGATCCAGCGACTGATGGCCAAGGCGAACAATGCTACTGATGAGGATGGCAAGTTGGCACTTGCGGGTGAGTTTTCAGTGAAAGTGAATACGGGAACTAGCTAACCATCTACAGATCACCTCCAGCTCATCACCATCTTTGTTCAGAACGTGGTGCCGCCTCACAGCCCAGGCCAGGAGAACCTTGCTGTCAAGTACTGGCAGGAGGTGTTCCCCATTCTCTCGACTGTTTTGGACAACTTCCTCAACTTTACACCCATCTGCGAGCGCGTCTGCAGATGCTGGCGCAACATGGTCATTTCATACCGCACAGCCATGGCGCCCATGCTTCCTGACATGGCAAACAAGTTGGCAAGCGGTTTCAACAGCTCGCGGGAGGGCTGCTTCTTGTGGGTGACTTCTGCCATCCTGCGCGAGTTTTCCGAGGCTCGAGAGCACGTTGATCCAGCGACTACGGAGAACATCTACACCTTCTTTGAGGCTCAGACGACAACATTCCTGAGGGTCATGACGGAGCTGCAGCCTAAGGAGCTTCCTGATGTCATTGATGATTTCTTCCGTTTGTTGATTGATGCTCTGCTCTACTATCCTCAGAAGCTTATCCCCTCTCACTTGCTGAGGTCGATTTTTGAGGCAGCCATCTACGCGCTCACTCTGGAGCAGCGCGATCCCCTGTCTTCGACGCTGCACTTCTTGAGGGATCTCCTCTCTTACGGAGGCGATAACCCGGCTACCAGTGACGGAATTCCCGAGGCTGCAGCAGCTGAGATCAAGACTATTGTCAAGAACCTCTTGCTGACACTTGGAGAGAACCTGGTGAAGCAGGTCATGGCGGGTATGATGATCACGTTCCCGCGGGACTGCTTCGCAGACGGCAGCGGTGTCTTGCTGGCACTGTTTGAACTGCTCCCAGGCGAGACGCACCGGTGGGTATCGCACACGATACAGCTCCTGCCCGAGGGCACTGTGTCCCCAGAGGAGGCGAACCGGTTGATGATCAAGATCAAGGAGAAGCTCGAGTCAGGAGACCCGAGCGCTATCAGGAACGTGCGTGCTGTCCTACAGGACTTCACCAACACGTACAGGCGACGTAACGTGGCACCCCGCGACGGTCTCGGTCAGCTCGAAGCCACTCGGTTCCAGTTCTCGGGATGATTGCACAGGGCACTACAGTAATGGAAAAACGGGAGGAATGCTGGTCATGGGAGGATTGGGAGGAGGGTTGAAGCCCACCTATCTATATGGTAAATTACCAGAGGTAATTAGGCAAAGGGCTATGAGAAGATGGATCGACTTGAGAGGAACTAGACGTGTGTATGTATGGTGGGATTATCAAAGATAATTGAGCGTTTTTTACCGGGGAAAATGGGACAGGAACTCATGGATGGGGAGGCATAGCGATACGATATTGGGCTCGAAGAGACTCGGGCATTGACGACAAGGAGGAGCCGATGGATGATTGATTGATTGCCTGGACAATGAGAGGGAAGAGGCAAGATAAGATGTGTAGATGTAAAAGCGAGAGGATTAAAAAAGTTGAACAAAGAAGAGTATATAATGAAGATGTCACGAGAGAGGGAGTGTGTGTGCGCTCTCAGTGACGGGGCATCACCAAGAGTCGGCCACCACAATAGCCAGGCAAGGGCAACATGGCCAAAGCTTCGAAGCTTCAAGCCATTCAAGTCAAGCAGTAGTAAACCACATGGTTAAATTATGCACCTTCTTCATTAAAGCACGAGGGGGATGGCTGCTATTCAGGGATGTCAGGGTTCTTTGTCCAGCAGGAGGAGTCGCTTTCGTATGCGGCATGGTCGATTCCTCGAGGTCAGCCACTTTTTTTTTTCTCGAGTTGAAAGAAACAGAGAGCTAAATAAGGAAAGGAACGAGATGGGGGGGATGGGCTCGAGGAGAACAAAGACGGGGATGGTTGGTTAGGGGGGGAAGGGAGACAAAGAAAATCTTGGGAAGTGCAGGATTAAAATCAAGTCTTTTGCCCATCTCTCTCGAGATTGCAACGAAATGTAAGAAACTTGAATCATTATTGCCATGGCTTCATTCCTTGACTCTTATTCTGTTCCCCATCTCGTCCGTCTTTGAAACCAAGTCCAAGTGTCTACCCGCATCCAAGCTCGTTCTATAAACCCAACCACCACCATCTCGACTTGCCCGTCCGGGTCTCGAGTCTCACCCTCGTCATGTTCCCCTTTTACTTGGGAGACAATCCCGATGTCACTGAGCGCGGCATGACACGTCCGAACCGCCGCTCGGCGACTCGAGGGCCGATAGACTGGAACCCCCCGCCAGAACTCGCCGTGACGGATTACTTTCCCAACGAGGCAGCGCCGCCCATCGTTGTCACCCCGGTGGACCCGTCTCTGCTGGCTCAGCAGCAGCAGCAGCCAAGCGTTTCTGCCGCACCGTTCTCGGCTCCGTTGGTGCCGGCCGGCGGCGGTCCCCTGGCCCGTGTAAGACGGGAGGATCCCGGCGACGGCATCTCCACATCTCCGGTCCCGTACCCGAGCAACATCCCCCAGGACATCATCCGTGGAGTCGGCGGGAGCCACCTGACAACGGCCACCATCCCGAGAGAAGAAGGCCACAGCGACGACCCGAGCGACCTGAGCGACCAGGGCCAGCAGAACCAGCACCTGAACCCCGACGGCAAGCTCAAGATACCCAGGAAGAGGCAGCGCAACAACACGTCGGGCCGGGCGAGCAAGCGGGCCAAGACGGCGACGCTGGCGGCGGCCCAGGGAAACATCCCCATGGGGCCCTGTGACTTTTGCCGCAACCACCATGTCGGCCGGGCCATGAGGGCCAAAGACGGCCAGTGCAACTTTGAGGTGGTGCAGGGCACCGGCAAGGAGATGTACCGCCTCGAGTGCCAGCACTGCGCCGACTACCGGACCATGAGCCCGGGGATCTCGCTGGCGCACGTGTGCGTCGTCGACGGCGTCAAGTACGCGCATAAGCGGTACGGCATCGCGGCCCCGGTCTGGTACCCGGAGGACTCGATCTGCAAGCGGTGCATCAAGTTCGGGTTCGGACAGAGCTGCGACGCCGACCCGATCCTCGGGTACAAGTGCTCCAACTGCAGGCCCGACTACAGCTGCGTGGCCGCCGGCTCGGCCCTGCCCAGCAAGCGACCGAACAAGCTCCACCCCTTCCGGCCGTGGTACCGGCACGCGTGCGACCGGTGCCGTTCCCACGCCCTCGAGGACGGCAAGCTCAACGGCTTCGAGAAGTGCTCATGGCTGGACAACCGCGTCCAGTGGGAGGACGGCACCGCGTGCTCCAGGTGCATACGAGACGGCATGTCATGCATCGACTCGGGCAACCTGATCCATGAGAACCCGGCCGTCAAGCCCCCCGAGGACTGGTCCATCGACGAAGGGTACAAGATCACCTGGAACCTGGCCGACATCACCAAGCAGACGTCCTGGCGGAAGCCCTGCGACGCCTGCGTCCTCAGCAACGTCAGGTGCCAGGTCCATCTCAGCCGCACCGGCTACGCCTGCGAGCGCTGCAGCCAGATCGGCGTCGGCTGCGTCAGCGACTTTGGCACAACGCGCACCTACTGGCCTCTGTATAGCCTCAGCCAAGTCGGCTTTGGTCCGCACATGCCCTTCACGGCCTGCAAGAACTGCCGCGTCAACGACCGCCCTTGCGATCGCCAGCGCCCCTGTGACTCGTGTGTGAGCAACGGTGAAAAGACAGAGTGCGATTCCTACCAGCGGGGCAAGAAGCAAAACACCCTCCCCAGGCCCGAGATCGGTAATCTTGGTCGTCTGTACTACCTCTCCATGGGGTTCGCGGGCGACGGCGTCACCTCCAGTAAGATAGGGACCGACCCCGAGGACTGGATCGGTCCCTCGACTCAGAGGTACGCTGTAGACAACTTTGAACAGGACGGCCTCGAGCGCTACGAGGCCATCCTCGACGCCCACAAGAACTACCGACCTCCACCTCCGGCGAAGCCACCCCACGGTGCTCAGGACGGTCACCTCCTAGCCAAGCAGAACATGCAAGACTTTAAGGAGGACGAGCTCAGGCACATGATACGGGACCTGTGGCCCAACTACCAGAACCCATGCCAGTTTGATGAACACCACAGCGTCGTCGCCGAGATGGAAGCCAATCTGCCAAAGAACCCTCCAGTTGAAGCTTCAGCTTTCCGTAACGCTACAAGGTCCAACCCAGCTTCAGGCACGCCTTCGGCTCGGACTCGACGGCCTCAGGGTGAGCCTATCCCTATGCCGCCCAGAAAGCGAACCCGGGCCCGTAGGCAGCCTGAACCTCAAGCCAGTGACTTCTTTGCTCAGCTGCCTCAACAAGCTCCCGTCTATCCGCTTCCCAGCCACTACCTCGACATGCCTCAGCCAGCCTATCTTCACAGCCGACAGCAACCGCTTTCCCAGCCTCAGTCTCAATCCACAGCCAACCCGTTCGACAGCACGTACGGTTCTCAGCCGGATGTTGCCGCTGACTGGACTCAACGCCGGGCTGGGCGTCGGCAACATCGTCGGCCTGGGAACAACGACGGCGATTATTCATTCGAACGGTCCATGAAGCCGGCCGTAGGCACCTTGAACCCCCCCGAACCGCCCGCAGATGCCCGCCAGGCCGTCCCCAGTCCCAGTAACGTTTCCTCGGGCCGCGCGCCCCAAGATGCCAAAGCCGCCGACGATGCCCCCTTCAACCCATTTCTGGGCTTCACCATGGACGGGAAAGCAAGGGTGCGGTACAACTCCAAACCCAGGAACTCGCGCTGGAAGATCCTGAACCCGCTTGAGGGCCTTGACATGTCGCACTGGCATGTTGCCCGCCGTCATCCAGACAACAGCAACGAGACTCGTCCTCACGTCTTCAACATGGCTGAGGGTCATCAACTCCCTGTGCCCTTCCGTGACATTCTCCGTGATGTTCCCCGTGAGGAAGCCGAGCAACGGATTCAAGAGAGGTGCGTTGAGCCCAAAGGTGGTGGTTTTGGCTACTGCAGCAGAGAAAACTCATTTCGAATAAATTGCCAGAGCCTTGCCCACAGCAACACGCCGCCGTATCACTTCTCCGTCTGTAACCAATGCCACGTCGCTAGCATAAACGATCTGTTTCGCCAAGAAAGTAAGCCCATCACCAGGAAGGACCTGGTCGGCATGCGCGCCTATCTATGCCATGACTGCGCCGAGCACATCAGCAGCGAGGCTCAGAACGTGCTAGATTACCAAGATGCTGGAGCTCGTACCGTTCACGGCACATATGCCAACAACGACGCGCCCAAGGGCATACACAACCTGGACGACGATCCGGACAAGATCGTCGAGTTCAGGCCAAACCCAAAGCCCGGTACTGGGTGCTTCTGCGCGGACAAGGTCCTTGGAGGCTGGCTCTGCCGCTACCACCGGCTGTACTACGCCGAGGAGATGCTCAAGCAATCCAAGCTGGTACATGAGTGGCGGCTCTCATACTTCAAGAAGCCCGTCTGCCCGGGATGCCTAGCAAACAAGCCGCTCAACGAGGTCAACGTGTCGGCCGACCACCACAACTTTAAGGAGGGTGGCCCAACGGCGTGGGCGTGTCTGGCGTGTAGCGAATGGGTTGTGAACCAGAAGAATGACGAGCACAACAAGCCCGATGTTGTGAAAGGGGCGCTGAGGACTGCCGAGCGGATAACTGATCTCCTCGCCAGGGTCACCGAGCCTCTTGACGATGTGGAGATGGGTAGCGGATGAGTTGTGGACCAGGAGAATGAAGGGTATAGCAGGACCATGAGGCCTGACGAGCGAGCAACTGATTTTCTTTCCAGGGCAACCCAGCTTGATGATGACGTAGAGATGGCGGATGGCCGAGCAGGGTCGAGAATGGATCAAGTGTAGTGCTGTGTACGGATACCTAGTTTGGAATTCGGAGTTGGGCGGTTTGGGACCGGTCAGGTCTAGACAATAGATATCAACCTTCAGATATGCGTAAACAACATATTCAACTGACCTAGAACAGCCCAGCCCAGCCCAGCCCCTGGCAACCATCAGCATCACATCATGCCGCCCGAAACATCTGAGATTCAACATTCCGCTGTCTCTTCACGTGAAAGCCACATGGCCAAGCATCCGACGAGATCGGAATGCGAGCTGCCCGCAGCGCAAAAGACGAAGACGGATAAAGACATACACAAAAAAAGGGGGTTGCTTGAATTGTCTGACTGAACCATTGCCGCCGGAGAGAACGAGACCGACCTCGAGATGGACTAGAAAATAGGTAGGTAAGGTAGGTAGGTAAAAAAAAAAAGAGGAAAAGAGAAGGAACGAAACTGAAAGAATTACATGTATGAAATAATGGATATAGGAAGAGCCTGCAGAACCCATACTTGATCTTGAAAAATCATCCATCCTCCCCGGTGACTGACACAAAAAAAGCAAGGAAAAAAGTCGGGTGGGTGGTCTCTCGCGAGGTCCTCGGGGGCGCAGAAGGGCAAACAGGTAGCATCCATTGCGTACACGAACGACATCGGCAGCAGAGGCTTCCTCCCCCGCCCGGGCATCTGGTTCTTCTCTCTCCTCCGGTAGATTCATGGTCCTTTTTTTTTATCCACAACGTCCAAAATAACGAGCCTCCAGAGAAACGCCGAACCACGCGCCATGTAACATGGATCATGGGTCATCAAGCATGAACCATTTGGCTTGTTCACTCACGTAGACATGACATGTCGTGGGTTTGCCGGGCTCCTTGGCCCCGTACATCGCCGCTGGGCATCTCCGTCCGTAGGCTGCGTCCGGTTCAAGCACGTGTGTGTGTGTGTGTGTGTGCCTGAGCCTAGAACCCGACTCCCCAATCCCATGCCATCGACATTTTTCATCTCCATGCCCCTCCGAAGTCTGCTGGCCGTGTTGTATCCTTGCATCGTGTCGCGCGGATTCGACAGAGCCCCGATATGGAAGATATTCGCCCGTCCACCACACTGTCTGTCGCATCTCGCCTCGTCTTGAGATATAATCTGTCCTCCACTCCATCGCATTCTCATATCATTCCTCTTTACATGAGCACGCACTTGGCGCAGCATCCAGCCTCTTGCTCGCCGTTGTCCATATCCATGGGCTTGGGTGGGCCGTTTGCGCCTGAGGTGCCGCCGCTGCCGGTCGAGTAACCCTGCATCTCGCGGTTGTATCTCCGGATTTCTCGCACGATATCGAAAAAGGCCTTGTCGACGTTGATGCGAGACTTGGCCGACGTCTCAATGAACTTGCAGCCGAATGACCTTGCCAGCGCCTCACCCTCTGCAGAATTGGTTAGTGTGTCTGTGTCGCCAGAGACGCGCGCGCCCGTGATGCTGCATACCTTGTCGTGACACGTCTCGGTCGCCTTCCAAATCGCACTTGTTGCCAACAACAACCATGGGGAAATAGTCCTTATCCTTGACTCGCAGAATCTGTTGCTGGAAGGTGGTAATTTCCTCAAAGCTCTGTCGCGAAGTAATGGAATAGACTAGTAGGAATCCCTCTCCGGTTCGCATATACTGCTCTCGCATGGCGCTATACTCTTCCTGGCCGGCGGTATCGAGGACGTCGAGCAGGGCAACCTCTTCATCGATGACGCACTGCTTTCGGTACGAGTCTGTTGAGTTCAACGCGTTAGCATGGACGGTTACGGGCGGTTGCAGGGGCACGTGTCCAACCAACCTTCGATTGTAGGATCATACTCGTCGACGAAATGGCTCTGAATCAACTGAATGGTCAAGCATGATTTACCGACACCACCACCTCCGACAACGACGAGCTTGTACTCTCGTAGGAACTGCAGCGCGGCAAGATGGTCAGCGACATGAGGGCGATAGCATCAAGGGGTAGCAGTAAACAGCCGGCACGGGACCCGCAAACAAGCAGGTTCCCAGGTGCACCAGAGATGCTCGCTACCCGTGGGTGTCGGTCGTGTCGTACCTTTGTGTTCGCAGCCATTGTGTCTTGATGTTGAAGAAGCTCTCTCTATAGCAGCTTCACTCGTGGGGCGATAGGATAGAAATCTAACGCGCGCAGGGAGGCTGAATCGTCGTCGCAGGGCCGTCGGATGGATTCAGAGGCGGGCGACGAAGAGTCGGGAGAGAAGGGACAGACGGGACGGTGGGGATCGAGTCTGGTCTGGTCCGGCGGGGAGTGAAGGGAAGCAGAGTCAAAGGACTGGAAGTCAAGACAAGGCAGAAGAGTCGTCGATAGCGCGGGATGGCCGATGCGAGGAACAAAGGAAGAGAGAATGAATGATTTGCCGCTGGGTCGGGGCGGACTCTGGCTTTGGCTGCAGTGCTTGTGCTTGTGGGGGGGGGAGAGGAGAAGAAAGAGACGACGAAGATACGGAAAAGGGCCAAAAGGTTCGAAAAAAAGGCCAAAGCAGAGAGGGAGTCGACAGTCGGCAGTATGGTAGGTACGTAGCAGTGAGAAGAGAAGGGGAAGAAGCCTGAAAGGGGAAAGGGTCGAAAGGTGGAGGACAAGACCAGCCAGGGTGCAGGGAAAGAAAGCATGGAAGGGGAGGAGGGAAGGGGGGGCGTGGATTGGGGAACCAAGAGGTGTGTACCGTGTACAAGCTGCGAAGGCCTGGGATTGGCTTGGTTCTGGAGCAGTTTGCTTGCTGGAGTGGATGCTTCCAAGGCTAGAGCAAGGTACCTGTGACCTGGATTGCATTTGGACATTTATGGCGCCCGCTGGGGAGTTTGCAGTGCATTTGGACTGTGGAGAGGGAGCAGAAGAGCCACCTCAGCAGGTACCCAGTACTTCAAGGTCAACAACAGTAGCAGCAACAGCAACAACAGCATCTGTCCGTCGCCTGGGCTTGCTTCCAGGGAGCAAACGGGACCGATTTCTCGCGACCGGGCTAGGTGGCCTGGTCGTCCTCAACTGAACGAACCCAGTCGTGCTCAGTGCTCGCCCATGGCCAATGTTACTGGGCGCTCCCGGGCGCTGAGATGGATGGGCGCGCGGAGTCCGGCCATCACTGGAGACTTCCCGTCCCGTCCTGTCAGTGGATGCTGGGACCGCTAGGCCACTGGAAGCACGGCCGGATTGGTCACTAGGGTCGATAAAGCCCAGCCTCTACGGGCAGCTCAAGGGGACGATAGTCGAAGGGGGGGCGGCGCGGCGGTCCCTGCGAGAGAAAGAGAGGTTCGTTTATGGCTTCATGACCTCTCTGTGTGTGTGCTCTACTGTGCTGTGGGATGCCGTGATAATTCCACAGAATCTGGACATTACCCGTTTGAGACATGGGGGAAGGCATTCTCCCGTCGCTCCTTTTAGTGCGAGGCGCGCAAGCACCTATCATTCGCGTCCAGCTGCCCTCCCACAAGCCCTGCGGCGCCGACTACACAACTGAAATAAAGCCTCTCGATGAGAAATGAATAACATCCAGCACTGAAGCAGGGAGAGTGGCTGGGAGAGCCAGCCGCCCGGACGGCGGGATTGGCTGGTTGCTGGCGAGCTCTGGCTTGGACCATGGACGAAAATGAACTGGATCCGACGACGGAACGGGGGGGCGAGTTCTGGACCATGTCGTCGCCGTCTGTTCGCTGGGCTCAGGTACAGTACAGACATGGACCTGGGCTATTACCTAGGGGACCAAGAAAATCAAAGCCGAGGCCAACCTTATCGACAAACGGACAAGACAGAAAAGAAACCAAGGAAAACATACTGTTCGGTGGCCTCCGACTTTTCTTCGACTCATGATGGCGAGAGAAGCTGGACTGATCATGCCCGACAGCGGCGAATAGAGGTTTTTTCCCTGGCCCCAGTGGGCTGGCCATCAATCGACGACTTTCAGTGGCTTCTCAGCAAGCTCTCCCAGTGGGTGGATGGATGGTCGACTTGCAGAAGAGGTTGGTGAAGGGGGGGGGCGTGGGAGAGAGACTCTGCGGGTCAAGCTTGGCTCTCTCTCTCTGAATGGATGGACTGATGGACGTCAAGACTGGGGCCCTTGCGAGCACGCTGTTGAGCAGAACGCTTGGGGGGGGTCCTGGGGAGGGCCAGTTAAATCGAATCAATCCCCGAGCCCCTACCGCCGTGGTGAGAGAAAGGTCGTCCATCGCTGGCCTCCATGCAGTTTTCTGCAAGGGCAGCGGCTGGCTGCGTCTGCTCTGCCAATGGTGCTCGCACTGTAGCGTGTGCTTCC